>WITN01001021.1:0-28674 GCA_015025155.1 Lactarius quietus
TGGCGGTGTGGGGCATCAGAGTGATTATAAAACCACCTTCTCAATTTCTGATATTCATATATATGGGATACTCTGGTCATATATGAATACTGATGTCACATACCTGTTTGATATCTTTCTTATCAAAAGGGGTGTCCAATGGGTGAAGGTTATATAACTCTCCATGACCCTCTCCAGGAGTGTGTTTCTTGCACCTGTATTACCCTCCTGGAACTTAACAATATACTCATTCAATATATTGGCATCTTCTGGTGTCACCTTGAATATACTGGCCGAAGCATGCATAGCTGGACCAGAGGGAAGCTCCGGTTCACCATGAGAGTTGTCAGAACTGTTTCCTGGATCCATGAGAGGAGCAACGGTGGGTACGGTGAAGGGTAGATGTGAATGGGACCAAATAGTATGGAATATCTGTGAATTTGGGTGCTAAATAATGTCAGTAAAGACGGTGTCTGCTCAGCCATATATATACTACTTTAACATCATATGCACACATACAGATATGCTCTTAGGAGAACTCGGTGTAGCGTTTCCACAAACGCCGATCCGACTTGGATCCGAAGGCTTCCTTGAATCAAACGATGAGCTAAGCGCACGGCTTTACAACTCAACAAGAACTCCGTGAAGGGCGATAAACCCAGAAAGGTCCCCTTGGAATGGCCTAACAAGGTGATAACTTTGACACACAAGTTGGCAACAAGATAAGATGCTAGTCACACAGACCAATGACTCTGCTATAAGAATGCTTTGAATAGAACCTGAGAGGAATACAGGTGGAAGTCCAAAACAACTAAGCTAACGACTACTGGCGATACCTGCCTAGTATATATAGTTTTTCAAGCTAGTTTTTAAAACTGAACTCGAACTATAGTAACACGACCTACAACCTTATCTGCCAATAGGAATTGTCCATCAAGCCACAGGGGCTTATCATGAAACATACAGTACATGAGGCATAAGGCCCCACATGAGTCAGAGATAACACGACTACGAGTCAGAGATAAGAACAACACATGACTCACGAATGACATCATAGAATAAGAGAACAATAGCAAACTAAGATAACAAATGTCAGGGCGCAATACCAGCGCATCAGAACCTGTTCCATTAGAACTTGAACCACAAAAGGGAATGTCTAGACCTTCAGCTGTCAGGAATCACCTCTGACCTCATGCCTACCATGGCCTTCCAGAACCTTCCATAATCTTCCATTCTTGATACAACACCGAAGTCCCCTGAGTTATGGCTTAGGTCAGATACATACTGTGACCTGGGACTTGACCTCCTCTTCTACACGTGACATCTTCTTCAGCTTCTTGGGAATCTCACCTCCGAGGAAACATTACATTACCTTCCATCCTTGAAGTCCCATGACTTATGGGTTAGACCAGATACAAGGCATGATCTGGGACTTTCACGTGACAGATCACGTGACCTTCATCCTTCCTGTTATACTTGTGCCAGTGTCTGAAGACAACGGGTGGACGATCATTCCACTCACTAACTGGCGTATACGGAGGGCTTCATCCTCCTCCACCGAATAATCTTCTTCTTCTGCCGCAGGATATCCATCTGCCTGGGCCCATACGAGAGCGCGAACTTCTTCTTCTTCTTCGCTATATGCCGGCTGACTTAATACCCATGTGTGTGCTTCAGGGTAGTCTTGGCAGTTTTTCCAGTGCTCATGAGTGCACTTGCAACGTTTGGTATGCGCAGTGGTCGGAACGATGTCACCATGTGACACTCGGAGTATGAAATAATGGTGTGCTTCACAGTCCAGACCTCACAATGACAGGTGTGATATGTTCCAATGGAAGGCAATCTGATTCAGGTGTCCTTACACTTAGTCACACCTGTGCGCGTTGACTCGCATTGCTAAGTCACATTTTCTCCCACCGCGTATAACTGCCTAAGTCAGGCTCGGGTCACGCCGACCATAACACCCAGCCAAAGCCATTGGCAGCACATTCTAGGAGCTACAGGTGGCCCATCTGATAGTATAGTCAGCTTCCTAGGCAACATCATGGGCCCATTCAAGCCATTGCCAAAATGCTTTGGCAGCTACCAGGAGCCCATCTGATGTCATAGGCAGCTCCCTAATCACCTTTGTGGGCCCAGCCAAAGCCATCAGCAGCACTTTCAGGATGCTGCAGGGGGCCCATCTGATACCATAGTCAGCTTCCTAGGCAACATTATGGGCTGATTCAAACCCATCGCCAAAATGCTTCGGCACCTGCAGCAGGCCCATCTGATGTCATAGGCAGCTCCCTAATCACCTCTGTGGGCCTAGCCAAAGCCATCGGCAGCACTTTCAAGGAGCTGCAGGGGGCCCATCTGATACCATGGTCAGCTCCATAGACAGCATCATGGGCCCATTCAAACCCATCACCAAAATGCTTCGGCAGCTACAGGGGCCCATCTGATGTTATGGGCAGCTCCCTAATCATTTCTGTGGGCCTAGCCAAAGACATCGGCAGCACTTTCAAGGAGCTACAGGGGGCACATCTGATACCATAGTCAGCTCCATAGTCAGCATCATGGGCCTATTCAAACCCATCGCCAAAATGCTTCGGCAGCTACAGGGGCCCATCTGATGTCATAGGCAGCTCTTTTTTTTTTTTTTTTTTTTTTTTTGAATCAATTTATAGAGCGGCGCAGTAACATAATTACAAAGCCGCTAGTAATCTAATGCACTACTACCCAATCTGTAACGTAACACTCCCACGGCCCGGACAACCCATGATACCGGCACTCCAACACCCGATGATCCTCAAACCTCGGCGATTCTTACGTTCTCCATTCGGATTAGCCCGCAACGACTATTGTCTGTGCTGTGATCGGGATAGCACTAGAGGGGAGGGGACAAGGGACTAGCTGTGAAGGAAGGGGAAACGGGGGAGACAGAAAAGGATTGGCGAACTAGACACATTAAATAGGGGTGTGTTAGTGAAGGTGGACGACGTTTCATCCGCACCCAATGAAGGGCGACGGTTCCACGGCGTCAGTGATAGTGTGATTGGACCCTCCCAGAGGGGCCGGAAGTAAAACCTGAAGGCGATGGAGAGGTATGAAGGCGCAGCCAAAGAGTGAGGCCGCGCACATCAGGAGGTGGTAGAAGTGAGGGGACGACGCCCCCAGAGAAGAGATGGCCTCTTGGCGAAGAGGCGGAGATGGTGGATGATAGGGGGCTAAGAAGCCCCCGGAGATGAAAGGATAAGGGGTCACGAGGACGCCCCTAGGGTGAAGGGTGGAGGGAACGAGTCGGCCGCGTGCAAGACGGCGATCAAGAACCCTCAGGGCATGGGGGACGGCATGCCAGGAAAGAAGGGGGGGACGGAAAGGAGGAAGGGTGGGAAGGGAAGGGGGAAAACGGCCCGCAAGACCGGTCGAAGGCTCCCACGTCAGCAAGCTCCCGCTCCACGAGACAAACAGCCGAGTTATTCCACTTCAACGAACCGGGGACAAAGGGGGTGGGGGAGGGTTCGGGCAATGTGAGCGATGCCCGCCGCGTATCATAAAACCCAAAGCCAGGCCGCCTGCATATTCGGGTGACCAACCCGTCAGCTGCTACCGACCACCCCTGGCTCCGCGGTCCCGGCGTCCGGTTACTGTATGTCAGAGAGAAGGTGCCCGCGTGGCAGATGCCCGCTAAGGCCTATTAGACTGAGTCGCCCCGCACCAACCCCGGCACAAGGGATGTCGAACTCGCCCAGAAGGGGGAAGAGGGGACGGCCACCGGAGTAGCCCAGAGAAAAGTTTGCACAGTAAGGGTGGTTGTGACGGTCCTGCCCATGGAGGGGGGAAAGCGAGTGTAATGAGCAAAGAGGGGGATGGCGGCCCTCAGGAGAACGGGGGAGTCGAGAGGAGTGGCGACTACTGGCTGTCCAACCCAGTAGCCGGAGTGCAAGGATCCATCCTAAGAAAAAGAAGGGGAGGGGAATGGGGGGGGAATTAACGTGGGGGGGGGAAAGGAGGCGAATGGGGGTGATGGGACAGAATCGCTCGCTCCCATCCTCAGCATCCTCTTTGACGCCACACCGTACCCTGCTGGTCCTGCACATCGCCACGTCTGCGAGCAGTGGACGGCCTGCGTGGGTTACCTCAGGCCTAAGTGCCGTTTTCCAAAGAGAGGACCGCCCCAGGACGACACACCGTACCCTGCTGGTCCTACGACGTCTACGGATCATGCGGCTCCAAGCCTCCCGTAGATGGATCATCGCGGTTACCTCAGGCCTAAGTGCCGTTTTCCAAGGGGGGAGAGGGGAGGGGACCACCACACACAAGGGAGATGGTGGTGGTACGAGGTCAAGAAGGGATGGTCATAGGCAGCTCCCTAATCATTTATGTGGGCCCGGCCAAAGCCATCGGCAGCACTTTCAAGGAGTTGCAGGGGGCCCATCTGATACCATGGTCAGCTCCATAGACAGCATCATGGGCCCATTCAAACACATCGCTAAAATGCTTCGGCAGCTGTAGGTGGCCCATCTCATATCATAGGCAGCTTCCTAAGTGGGCTGTTGGGCCCATTCAATTCCATCGGCAAAATTCTTCGGCAGCTATGGGGGGCCCATCTGACATTATAGGCAGCTTCTCAGGTTGCATTTTGGGCCCATTCAAACCCATTGACAGCACTTTCAGGCAACCTCATTTGGCCCATTTCATTTAATGAGAAGGTCAATGATGGGCCTATCTGACACCATCAGCATAATTCTCCATGGCCAATGGTGGGCCCATTCGATATTGTGCACTTACACATTTCATGGGCCCATATGTATTTTTCAGACTATATTACTACAATGGGCCCAAGTGGGCTTTCTGCATGCACTCGGCAAATTGTCACGCTGGCTCTGGCAAGTTCTTCGACAGGCCATGCGACATGGGCTCCTTGTATGTAATCCATTTCACATGATCACATTACATATCTGGATATCTCATCTTTATAATAGGAAACTGAACTCAAGGTTCAGGAACTGATGTGATCATATTCCCGATATCAATCTAGGTCTGGCTAACAGTATGCGAAGTATGATACAGTAGTAATGCAATCCCAGAACATTCGAACCCACTTGCAGAACATATCAAAAATTGCCAAGGCACTGTTCAACGCTCATCATATTACACCCCATTCTGAATATGATGATCCAAATCATTTGGAATTGGAATCAAACATTGTTGATGATTTGGAGATTAAGAGACATGAAGAAGGTGAGGGATCAAATGACTGGTGCTGAACCAGAGGTATATGGTGAAAGATACAATGGATAGCATATGACATGATATTGTTTATATTGCCTACACAGAATATGAATACATAGGGAGACATATGATTCCCACTATGTCTCAGTTACTGTGTTGTCGGAACATGCATACATGCTTTTATTAGTATGATATAACATGATCATCTGAAAAGCCTCAGAATGTGAACATCTATAACATTACAATGGCTCTCAAACATCATGAATATGTGTAAGGCAGTCAGAGGCAGATCTAATATGTAATGCGATTGGCAATACTTCTGGGTATATGGAGGATATAAGTGAACATATGAATAGAACTAGGAGACCATTACTCATTATAACATCCTCCTTGATTTATCTAACACTACTCCACCAAAGCATCCTACTTGTATACTTCATGGTTCGACGTCGGGCTGATCAGCCTGTTCCTGCAATTGAACATGGCATTGAGGAGGTCCTCATACATCATAGGAAGACTAGGCGTGGTGTCAGGACCACAGAGAAGAGTATTCCAGTGCTTATAACTGTCAAAGACAAACCAGGACAGAACTCAAAATCCAAGAAGGGACAACATGAAATATCAGGTCCAGAGCTGGTAGATAGCTCTGAGGCGATTATGCCCACCATTGATGATGCAACCTTTCATCAATGTGCTGATGAGCATGTATATGATCACCCTGATGATGACATCAGAAGGGATCAACCCCAGACCAATGTATGTCTCTCATGGGTATCCCCAATATATATATGATCAGCAACTAAGTGTGTATGGAGAGTGTCATGGAACAGTGGCTTGGACTCCAGAGTAAATATCTCCGAATACTATTAGATATGGAAGGAAGACCATCCGCTCCAAGGTGTTCTATATGCAATGACAAATTCAAGGTCAAATATACGGACTGCTTTGGGGCTCCATTATTCTGCAAGAGATGTTGTGTTATAAAACACAGACACTCACCCTTGCATCGGCCACTGCTCTGGACTGCAACACACTATACACTGGTTTCTTTACAATCCCTGGGATTCATTTTATTTGTCGGACATGATGGTTCACCATGTCCACAAAAAGTTGAGGTATGTGCATATTCCTTTTCACATGCGCACATATGAGCCTTTAATATATGTGCAAACTCTCATTTAAATTCAGGGCATATGGGCTACCGCACTCACCAATGTCAAAGATACAAGCTCTAAAGGACGGGGACATATAGATAACATGTCCCCTGCATCCATTCCAGATTGTCTCCAATCTCCAGTGATAGATGCACAGCTCCTAACTCCTAGGGAGACACCACATCCTGAGTGCCCTGCACATATTCCTGGTATCTCTGACACACTATTTGACCTTCTGGAGACATTCATAGACTCTGGGGACAATTCACCCAACCGGACATACACTGCACCCTCTGGAAATATGATGCTGACCATTGTAGATCAAAATGGAGTTTTTGAACATGAGGTCGTATTCTGTGTTTGCTCTGAGGATGATATCAAGGATGAGCTGCTGCTCCATGGTGGACTATTTCCAGCCACCTTTAAAAGTATCAAGACAGTGTTCACATTCTCAGTCCTTGATGACTTCTTGAGAGACAATCTGGAATGCAAAACCACAGCTCAACAATACTATTCAAAGTTGCAAAGTACAACAAGCAAGATGTTTCCGAATCTCGTTCCAGTATGCTATACTTCCTTCCAATCAGCTAAACCAATATCTAAATGGACTTCACAGAATATGTACAAACAGCTTTTAAGGGCCTCCCGTCAGTGGAGAGACCTCAAGAATAGAATGGAGCAGGGTCTTGGACACCAAGAAGGGAAAGATATTTGAGAAGGTGCAATGAGTGTATTTTGCCCGCCATGCCCACAGCCTGGAATCAATCTTCCAGATGATTGGAGTATGAGATATGAACCATATGTGACATCTCCACAATCATATCCATTTAATAAGCAAATCATATGCTATGTGACAGGAAACAACTCATTAGGACATTTATCATGGATGGCAATTTCTCCGCAGAGCATATGAAGCATAGGTCCAGAGAGAAAGACATTGCTCTGTCAGCAGGCATGGGCTTTATGGCTGATCCGAAGCCTTACAAAGCTCATCTCCAGACCGGATGGCAAATAGATCAGGTATGTGGAATCTCTTGATTGGATCCCATTCGCTAGTGTAAATGAAGCCAAGCACATGTAACACATACAAAGCTATTGAACAGGCAAATTCAAGTAGGGCCCACCTTGATGTCACAGGAATTGGTGCAACAGCCTGTAATCATGGGTTCTTTGTTCCAACATCTGTTGTAGATTTCCAAAAGGGAGAGAGGCAAGTCACTCTGATTTTGTCCTGAAGAGGGCATATCTCAATCCCCAGTTCCAGGCATATAAATATGGACTACAGCATATGCAAGGCACTCTCTTACAACAGGCAAGATATTCCAATTGCACTTGTCATGTATGACATTATGTGCCAATATAGGGTTAACTTCCAGGACAGAGTCAAAGATAGTCCACACCTCTCCCTTCCAAGCTCCTTGGAACTCCGGACTGGAATAGGACTGTTCCATATTCATGGCCATCAGGACTCTTGTTTGCCTTGCTATTCCCCCAGCTATATCCCTGGAGCAAAGCAGGTTGATGGGGAAATAATAGAGTCATTATGGGCTCCATTGAATAATATTTCCAGAAGCATTAGAGGGATGTCCCTGAGTCATAGGCAAGAGGTACTAGATGCCCACATTGTTACGTGCGAGCTGCACGTGAGCCTGACTTAGGCAACGTAGAGTGAACGCGGTGACTCAGCAGTAATCTTACTCGAGCACGAAGGCTGAGTTACGTCTCAACGCGCGAAGGCAGAGTTGATACCTTGATTATCTGGTACGCGGCCCCGACGGACGAGAGAGAGAGAGAGAGAGAAACCCGGCTTTGGATAACAAGTTGAGAGAGTTACAAGAAATCCAAGCTATCGACCACAGTAGTCGATAGCTTCCTTATATAGTACCATATAGTAGCCTGCCTTTGTAAGTAAGACCGCCACTACTACTACTACTCATCCTCTGCTGTGTAATTGTCCACGTATGATCAGTAATCCTATCACAAACCCATCAGTCATCATACAGTAATCAGTCATCACCTCGTCATATCATCAGTCATCGTACAGTAATAGTCCGTTGTGCCATGCCCCCTGAGTTATTGGCTTAGGTCAGATACTTACTATGACCCGGGACGTTACATCACCCCCTTCACAAGGGTGAGCGCCCTCGCTCCACTACCCAATTGGGCACTGTGGTGAGCCCCACATCCGTCTTGTGCTCGTCTCGTATCCTCTGCAGTGCGTGAGCCCTACCCAGTCGCTTCGCCGAGTGACGCGAGCGATCAACGTGCACGAAGATGTCATCCTCGAGCCTCTTGATCACTATCTCCAGCTCTTTGATGACCTCCTGGGACGCGCGGTAGCGCCTCACTTCGGCGGCAAGGGAAATGTCCCCTAACCTAGCAAGGGCTTCGTCTACCTGGCGCCGTCCCCGGAAGTCAGCGCGAAGGTATAACAGCTCTTCGCGGGTGTACTCAGCTGCGGGTCCCATGTCTCGACATGGCTCGGCATGTATGTCCCCGCGGTATATGGGCAAACCCCTCCCCATGGTTCCAAAGGCCTCCGGGTTGTCGAGCATTCTCACCCGCACATACCTGGCGGGGATGCGTCGACCCTCGTGTTCAATCACCATGGGTACCCAGTTCATCCCATTGTTGAGGATGAACCTGTTGGGGGTAGGCGATACGGAACGGATAGGGCGCCTCGGGCATCCGCTCGGCGTGTGTGGATGGGTGAGGAATCGCGGGCCTCTGCGTAGGATGGGAGTCCCCGCATGGCGTATCCCTCCTCCGCAGTTGGTCCATAGATGACAGCAACCGGCGGTGCTCGTCCTTCGTCATCCATGGCTTCGTTGGTAATGTCGTCTTCTTCTTCTTCGTGGGTGATTTGAGGGGGGACGTGCATAGGGGCGCAGTGACAGTAGCTTTGAGGGTTGTCGCATCTTGTGCAGATGATGTGGGCGTCGTGGTAGGAGCCGTCGGAAGACTCGTCACTGTCGTAGCGATCGACAGCGGTGGTGGATGTGAAGGCGGTGGAGGGCTGGAGGATACTTGCCTCATCAGCCGCTGTATCCTCATCCATCTCTCCTTCGGTGTCATCTTCGTCACTTGGTCCAGCCGCCATGAGGTCATCACCTCCTTCAGCAGCCCGTAGTCCCTCCTCATCTTCCTCCACTCTTCCGCTTGCGGGTGTGGGAAATCGCCGGCGAGCCTCGGCCAGGTCTCGTTCTTGTTGTTCTCGTTCGTCTCTGTCGTGCTCGGCGACCGCTCGGACCTGCTCCATGGCGGAGCAGAATGGGTCGTCCACATTGTTGGTGGTGTCGTAGGTGACGAGCTCCTCGACGGGAGGGAAGTCAATGGAGATGAGAGTGAGTGGGACATGTGCCATTGGAATGGGGGTCGATGTCCTTGTTTGTTCAATCGTTGCTGCTTTTATGTGAGTCTCGGCTTCTGGATTGAACTGTTTGAACTTCCTTATCTCTTCCTCCGCGTGGACATCGTTCCACGGGACCCACTGGTTGTCCGAGTCGGGATAGCCCTTCCATTTGATGAGATATTGGAGCTTACGCCCCCGTCCATGTCTTCTCGAGTCTAGTACTCTTTCAACCTCATATTCTTCTACGTCTCCTACTAGTTCTGGTGGTGGGCGCTGATAGTTTGTGCCGTGAGTCATTGTTTCTTTGTAAGGGGTAAGGAGATCTGTGTGGAAGACATCATGGATGCTCCACTGCGTGGGAAGTTCGAGTCGATAGTTGACAGGAGACATCACCTGAACAATCTGGAATGGCCCGTGTCGTCTGGGCGCAAGCTTTGTGGTTGGTTGGTTGGTTCGAAGGTGACGTCCCTCGAGCCAGACCTTGTCCCCTATTTGATATTTGGGGGTGTCACGATGCTTGATCCATGACTGTTGCGCGCGTCGCATGTGATCCTGTGCCTGGCTCCTTATCTCCTTTAATTGTTCTAGTCGCTTTTCAACTCGCAGTATTGGTGACTTCTTATCTGTCCAGTTGGTAAGCGGGTGGTAACCCATTAGCAATCTGAACGGTGTTTCTCGTGTGGACTCGTTAGTCCAATTGTTGTGTGCGAACTCCGCGAGCGCTAGATAGTCAGCCCAATTGTTTTGTCGCTCGTTAGTCCATAATCTGAGATACTGTTCCAACCATTGGTTGGTTCATTCTGATTGTCCATCTGTTCGTGGGTGGTAGGCCATTGATATGTTTTGCTGTATCCCCAGGATTCGGCATAGCTCTCTTGTGAACTTTGATGCGAACCGGGGGTCTCTGTCGCTAATGATTTTTGATGGTAGCCCAAACCGCGCTACAACGTGCTTTGCGTAGAGTGTCGCGGTTTCCTCGCCTGAGATTTCTTCTTTGCACGGTATGAATATGGACGCCTTCAAACAGTCGTGATCAGTGACTGTTAGTATCGAATCGTATCCCCTTGATACGGGGAGTTTGGTGATGAAGTCTAGCGCTACCACCTCGAATGGCATCGCTTCCAGTTTCGGGAATATGGGTTGCAATGGTGCTTTTGTCCTTTGTGTGTTGACCTTGCACCGCTGACATTCGGCGCATCCTTTGACGTACTCGGCAATGTCTCGCTTCATCGCAGGCCACCAGTAGTGGCGCTCCACTAGTTGTGTTGTTCGGTTTATTCCTGGATGGCCGTGAACGGGGGATCGTGATGTGCTGAAATTACTTCTCTGATCTCCTCCACTGTTCCTGTTACGACGAGCCTTTGTCCTTGGTACCACCAGAGTCCTTCTGTTTTTGTCAGTTTGTGAGGATCGACCCATTTGCGTATCCTCTGTTCGTCTTGTTGTGTGTTTGCCGTTCGTACAAATATTCTGTCTGGTAGTACGACGACATTCTCGTTGTCTTTTTCTCCTTGATCATAGTCGGGTCTTCGAGATAGGGCATCGGCCCTTCCGTTGGCTGTTCCTTTGACATGGTGTATCTCGAAGTTGTATTCCGCTAGTTCCAGTACTTCTCTTGCGATTCGGCGACTGATCTTCTGCAGGTCTCGCCAGTATCGAAGGTTGAGATGATCTGAGAATATGTGTACTTTGTGTGGAGCTCCAGCTAATAGGTGTCTCCAGTTCCTCAACACTTTTACAATGGCCAGCAGTTCGAGATTATAGATGTCGTAGTTTCATTCTGCTGCGTTAAGCGTCGCCGAATAGTATCCCACAGGATGTCGTTTTCCGTCTGTCTTTTTCTGGAGGAGTACTGCTCCTACTGCAAATCCTGACGCATCTACTTCTAGGTCGAATTGTTGCGTCTGGTCGGCGTGCGCGAGAATGGGTTCTGTTGTTACCCGCTGTTTAAGCGTTTCGAACGCCTTTTGATGTCTTGTGCTCCACTGCCATGGTTCGTCTTTACGTGTTAGTTCATTTAGTGGTTTGGCAATGGTGGCGAAGCCTCTGATGAACTGCCGATAAAAGTTGCAAAAACCGAGAAATGATCGTACGTCTTTTACTGATGTTGGCGATTGCCAGTCGCGAACACCCGAAATTTTTACGGGGTCCATACGTGTTACCCCCTCTTCAAGGATTACCCCCAGGTAATCAATACTGGGAGCATTGAAGACACATTTCTCGGGTTTGAAGAAGAGGTCATGTTGCTGTGCTACCGCAAGTACGTCGCAGACCACTTCTTGGTGTCTTTTGAGTGATTGTGGTTGTCGTTTGGTCGCTATGGCAATGTCGTCCATATAGACCCTGATTTTCGTCCCGAATGCGTCATGTTTTGCTATCGTGGGTTGGTAGATGTTATTCATGAAGCTTTGAAATGTGGCCAGCGAGTTACACAGGCCAAAATACATGACCATTGGTTCAAAGAGTCCGCGACGTGTTTTTAACGCAGCCTTGTGTTCGTCCCCTTCCTTGATTCGAATGTTATTGTATCCTTGTCGGACATCTAACTTGCTGAATATTTGCGCTCCTCCGAGATCCCTGATTAGGTCGTCAATGAGGGGAAGCGGGTACTGGTTTCGTATTGTCCATTCGTTGATTTTTCAATAGTCCTGTACGGGTCGTAGTTTTCCGTCCTTCTTTTTAATGAAGAAGAAGGATGACGCATACGGGGACTTTGAGGGACGAATATATCCCTTCTCTACTTGCTCGTCGATGAATTCGTCCAGCGCTGCGTCTTCTACCCTTGTCATTGGGTATACTTTGCAGTCGATTACGTCGGGGACCCCTTCTTGAATTCAATTGCGTGATGCAACTTCGTTTTGGTGGGAACCTTTTTGCCTCGTCTTCGTTAAATACCTTCGCGAATTTTGGTATTCTTTTGGTATATGGACCTTCTCGGTGTATTGTTTAGCTTCAATCGCCAGTTCAACTGCCGATCGTCGTCCATATACTTGTTCGTTTAGTTTTGTCACTATTTGTTCCTTCGTTTCCATCGTGAACATTCGTGACACTTTCTCGTCGTGTGCTTCTTCGTTGAGCAACCTTGCTAGTACTGCTTTTTTGTCATTTGGATTGATCGTTCGTAGTACTATAGGGAGCTGTTTTTCGTCAATAGTGGCGTGGCGCCAGCTGTGATGAGTGTCTCACTGTTTATTCGCAACAGCGAGACCAAGGATCACAAGGAACAGGGTGGCTAACGTCGAACCAACAAGGAAGTAGAACAAGGACAGGGAACAATGGACCACGAGTAACAAGACAAGGATGAGGAACAACCCAATGGTGGGAAGCTGCTCAGAAGACAAGAATGTACAAGTGGGGATGTCGCAAGTGGACAGTCTGAGGGACTGTCTGTTACATTGCTCCAGCTTATATACCTGAATACATGGTCTGTGCGTACTTTAGGGGAGGCCCAACTCCGCTCCACGGGTGGGCCCATGGAATACTCTAGAAGCGTTCTAAAGATAGCATGGAATGTGCTGGAAGGTTTCTAAGTATATCGTCCAATGGCATTAATCCCTGACAAGCTCCGCTTGTCAGGTGATTGATCAACAATCTTCGTTTACCAATCAACGGACTTTGTTTATCAATCAAACATCTTTGTTGATTGATCAACAAACAAGTCATGTGAGGTCATCTGACCTTTTGCTTGATAAGTCCTGGTTCCGGACCGGGTCTTTCTTGAATAGGAAGGAAAGGATTATCCAATCCTTTCACGCGCGTCGTCTTGGCTAGTTCCATTAGTCCATTACTTCGTATTCCTGGGTTTGTGCGCGCGTTCCCTTGCGCATTCCTGGGTATTCCGGATAAGTCACGGACCGAGGCATAGGTTCGTGACACCAGCTGAACCTTGGCTTGTAGGTTGCGAGCCATGGATATCCCAACAGTATGTCTTCTTTTCCTATGTTGGTGATAAGGAAGCGCATTTCTCTTTGAGTTCCTCCCGTTTCCACGTTAAGCGTAAGATAGTGTGTGATCTGTCCCGCTTTATTAGTGGTATCGTCGATATTGTAGATGTTTTTGGGCTTATCTAGTGCCCGTTGTCCTAATCCCATCCTTTTGACGAATTGTGGATGGATGAAGTTATCAGTGGTGTTACGTTCCCACTGAACGTTGATCCGACTTGGATCCGATGGGTCTTCCTTGCTTCAACTCTGAGCAAAGCGCACGGCTTCTGAACTCAGGAACGACTTTGAACGACTTGTAAAGGGCGAATAACCAATAAGGTCCCCTAATACCGCCTAGCTTGAGGTTCGTGACAAGGTGGCAACGCCTAACACTTAAGTTGGCAACAAGATAGTCACAAAGAACAATGACTCTGCTATAAGACTGTCTGAACTTCCTGAGAAGAGTACAGGTGGATTTCAAGACAACTAAGCTAGCGAACTAGAGAGCAGCTTGTATAGTATTTATAGTAATTGTCCGTCAAGCCTCAAAAGGCGACACCATAGTATGAGTAATAAGAAAGGCATAATGACTCACAGGTCAATGAGCAACTCGTAAGCAATTCGTAAGGCATCAATAAGCCATCAGTAAGCGTCCCCACCAATGAGTGACCAAGCACCTCCAACCAGTGAGTAAGCGTCCACAGGGCATCAGTCAGCCCACCTCATCGCGTAAGTAAGTGATCACCAATGAGTAAGTGAATGAGTAAGTGAATGTCTAAGCATCACCAAGCATAAACGATACCAATAGTAAGCCAATAATAATGCATCTGTAAGCAATGGCTCCGGCGCTAACACAGGCGCTCCTTGAACTAATCCATCAATAACACTTTCCCGAAAGGGGATTAAACCCGGCCCGCTGGAGTGCGTCCCAACGGCAGCCACGGCCCGCTGATATCGGCAGCCTCAGGTCGCTGGTCTTACACCACACAATCGTTGTTTGTCGACGTTGGTCGTCTTCGGGACACAACTGTCTTCTGCCAATTCCATGGCTTCTTCCAACATCCCTGAGTTATGGGTTAGGCCAGATACGTACTGTGACCTGGGACAATTCCATCCTTGCGCGCCCCCCTGACTTATTGCTTAGGTCAGATCCCGTGACTTGGGGGTTTTCCACATGACCGTGTCACGTGACCCTCAACCGTCCTGTAGTGATTCTTGTTACGTCCCGGGTCATAACACGTATCTGACCTAACCCATAAGCGATGGGACGTGATCTAGGGGATGCTTACTTCTACTTGATGACTGACGGCTGTTGGCTGACTCATTACTTACGATGTGGATTACTGATACTGTTACTGTACGATGACTGATGGGTAGTAGTTGAGGCGTTAGTATTAGTGGACGATTATCAAGCGTTAGTAGTAGTGGCTGTATCACTGACGAAGGCGTACAGTCAAGATAGGATATAAGGTGGCTATCGACTGTTGTAGTCGATAGCTTGACTCTCTTGTACTCTTCTCGAATCTACTCGGCTTCCTTCTTCTCAGAAGTCCGTTCGCTCCCTTAGGAAGGCACTTTCAGGTGTCCTTGGATCAAGTCGCACCTTCGCGTGTTGACGCACCTTGCTAAGTCACGTTACTTGCCATCGCGTGTAGGGTCTAAGTCAGACCACGATCGTAACAATTCTCCTGCCAGCATCTGGCGTACTGCCGCGAGTTATCAGATTACTCACGAGCTGGCGAACTCTGCACGCCTCGTCATAAGTGAGGTAGCTATCATCTTCTGCCGCTACGAGTGCACGTACGGCCTCTTCTTCTTCGATGTCTTCTTCTGCACGTGATTCCCAATTATGCGCCTCTGGGTAATCATGGCAATTCTTCCAGTGTTCATGTAAACACTTGCGCTGTTTCTGTGTTTTGGCGGCTTGAGCAAGGTCTGAGCGTAACAAGTGGCTCCTGAGTCCACTTGTTACGCTCAGACCCTGCTCAAGCTGCCAAAACACAGAAACAGCACAAGTGTCTGCATGAACACTGGAAGAATTGCCAAGATTACCCAGAGGCGCATACCTGGGAGTCACGTGCAAAAGAGGACATCGAAGAAGAAGAGGCCGTACGTGCACTCGTAGCGGCAGAAGACGACAGCTACCTCGCCTATGACGAGGCGTGCAGGGTTAAACAGCTCGTGAGTAATCTGATAACTCGCGGCAGGACGCCAGATGCTGGCAGAAGAATCATGACAGGACGGATAAGGGTCACGTGACACGGTAATGTGAGAACCCCCGGGTCACGGGATCTGACCTAAGCAATAAGTCAGGGGGGCACGTGCGAAGGATGGAATTGTCCCAGGCCACAGTATGTATCTGGCCTAACTCATAACTCAGGGGACGTTGGAAGAAGCCATGGAATTGGCGGAAGACAGTTGTGTCCCGAAGACGACCAACGACGACGGATAACGATCGTGCGGTGTAAGACCCGAGGCCTGAACGCTGGACGAACTCAGCGGGCCGCGCCTTGTAGTTGGGACGCACTCCAACGGGCCGGGTTTAATCCCCTTTCGGGTATGTGTTCAAGATGGATTAGTCCAAGGAGCGCCTGTGTTAGCGCCGAGGCCATTGCTTACTGTTGTATGGCGTATTCGTGTTGTGGATGACATTTCCCACTTCTGCTTACTGATTACTTATTGTTCTCGCTTACTGATGCGATGAGGTGGGCTGACTGATGCCCTGTGGATGCTTACTCACTAATTGGAGGTGCTTGGTCACTCGTTGGTGGGGACGCTTACTTATGGCTTATTGATGCCTTATTCATGTGCTGATTGACGTGAGTCATCGTGCTTATTATTCATTACTCATACTATGTGTGTCGCCTTGTGGCTTGACGGACATTTACTATAAATACTATACAAGCTGCTCTCTAGTTCGCTAGCTTAGTTGTCTTAAAACCCACTTGTACTCTTCTCAAGAGGTTCAGACAGTCTTATAGCAGAGTCATTGTTCATTGTGACTATCTTGTTGCCAACTTAAGTGTTAGGCGTCGCCACCTTGTAACAAACCTCAAGCTAGGCGGTATTAGGGGACCTTATTGGTTATTCGCCCTTACAAGTCGTTCCTGAGTTCAGAAGCCGTGCGCTTTGCTCAGAGTTGAAGCAAGGAAGACCCATCGGATCCAAGTCGGATCAACGTTCAGTGGGAACGTAACACCACTAATGCTTTGATGTCGGCCATGTTGTAACTTGCACGAATAGACACTGGTACTCTCATAGAACGGTAGCGCATAATGTACACAGAGTTACAACATATTGCCCTTACCCAGGCCGCCGGGTTCAGGCGTTTCCAAAATCCTGTCCCATCAATTGTTGTAGGACCAGGTCCTTGACTTCCTCGTCATCTCCTGCTACTCCTCGTAGCCATTCCGCTGCCTTTTCTTCTTTAGTTGGTGCGGCTTCTGTAGTGCGTACTTGTGTGTCGCGGCGTCTCCTGGGCTGCCTGCAGTCGCGACTGATGTGACCCATCTTCTGGCAGTTGTAACACTGCGTTTGGCTGTGGTCTCGTTTGAATTGTCTTTGGATGAATCCCCCTCGTGGTGGGAACGGTGGTTTAGTGTTCCTGGGGTGGTTTGCTATGATCTCCTCGGCTCCCGCTAGTCGCCCTCGTACACGGTCTGCTGATGTGTCCATTCGGTCATCATTCTGGAGTGGTGCGAGCAACTTAGCTAGCGCTCCTCCTGTCGTACGTCCTGGTTTGAAGGCGTCAAGGTTTCCCCTGACTGTTTGCATGTGAATCCATTTTTGCTGCCTCTTCAGGGCGGATTCCCTCCATTCTTCATAGTTTCGGGGATCGTCGTGTTGGTACATGGTTTCGTACAACGCTCTTGGTAGTCCTCTTGTGAAGTATTGATCGTTTGTTCGGCGTTGATATTGTACCCTGTGTGTCGGACGAGTTGTTCGTATAGGGCGATGTAGTCATCAATTTTTCCATCCTTCATGTGTATTCCGGCATCTAGTTGTGCCTGTGCTCGTTCCTTGCTAAGAACATCGCCGAACTGCCTTTGAAAGGCGTTGAGCAGGTTTTCCCATAGCCTGTTGTCGAATTGATTGGTTCCCGTGGCTACTTCGTTTACAAGCCATCGACTTGCAGACATGACCCATTGGTTAACCGCGTTTCCCTGAATGTATGTTAGGAACAACATAGCTTTTTGGTATTTGTTCAGCATTGCTGAGTGGTTTGCGTTGACCCCTGCGTAGACTTCCATTGGAGGATAAAGGCCTCGGCTTGTGACCTTTGTCCTGTAAATGTAGGTGGTGGGTTGCCGATAAATTTATTGTTGCCCCCGTTGTGGGCTACCGCAGGTCCTGCCAGGGGTGGTCCTCCTCCTGGCGGTCCTCCTCCTGGCGGTCCTCCTCTTGGCGGTCCTCCTCCTGGTGGTCCCCCTCCTGGTGATCCTCCTCCTGGTGGTCCTCCGCCTTGCGGTCGTAATGGTGGAAATGGCCTATTATCCGGCGAGGGTACTCTGTGCGGTTAAGTCTGAATTCATAGAACATGTTAGTTCCTTCAGGGATGCTTGGGGCGTCAGGGACATCCAGTCCCATGGCTCGGTTGGCGGCTTCCATGTCTTCTGGTTGTAGTTGTTGGACGTGACCCGTTTGCTTGTTGATGACGAGTCAGGGTGGTGATACTTCTGTTTGGGTAGCCATGTAGCTGAATGGTATTCCTCTAATTGGTTCGGGAATATGTAACTCAGCTGTTTGCGCGACTAGTGCGTCTATTTCTGGTGACTGTACTGCGATTTCTTCAGGTTCAGCTTCAGCAGCTTCACTTCGTGGGGTTCCGATCGTTCGCTAGTATGACTTGACGGAGATGGAGTAGTTGTTCATATTTGAAATTCGGCCCTAGGTGGTTCTGTATCAAGGTTTAGCTCTCCTTGGCCATCTATGGCTCCTTGTTGGCTAATTGATCGTGCGTCGACCAATGGTATGTTGATATGTAGATCGTCGGCGGCTGGTCGTGTTGCTTCGAAATAGTTGTTAGTGTTGCTCCACCTGAGTTTGACCCAGCAACAGCGCTCTCTGTTGAACACTACGGGGTGAAATCGTTGTGCTGTAGCTGCTTCCACGTAATATCCTGTGTTGTTTTCCTCGGTTCTTCTGGTGTCTGGTACGTGCCGCCACCTTACTCGTCCTATAAGGTATCGGGTAGGTGCGTCTCGTTCTCTTGAGTCGATGCGATAGGGCACGAAGTCCCAGCCGTCTTTAGTGTTGAGAGTTGCCACGGCATTCGATTTTAGCAGAGCTTGGATTTAATGTTACGTGCGAGCTGCACATGAGCCTGACTTAGGCAACGTAGAGTGAACGCGGTGACTCAGCAGTAATCTTACTCGAGCACGAAGGCTGAGTTACGTCTCAACGTGCGAAGGCGGAGTTGATACCTTGATTATCTGGTACACGGCCCCGACGGACGAGAGAGAGAGAGAGAGAGAAACCCGGCTTTGGATAACAAGTTGAGAGAGTTACAAGAAATCCAAGCTATCGACCACAGTAGTCGATAGCTTCCTTATATAGTACCGTATAGTAGCCTGCCTTTGTAAGTAAGACCGCCACTACTACTACTACTCATCCTCTGCTGTGTAATTGTCCACGTATGATCAGTAATCCTATCACAAACCCATCAGTCATCATACAGTAATCAGTCATCACCTCGTCATATCATCAGTCATCGTACAGTAATAGTCCGTTGTGCCATGCCCCCTGAGTTATTGGCTTAGGTCAGATACTTACTATGACCCGGGACGTTACACACATGAACCACTCAAATTGGAAGAAGCTGGTCCGCATTGGTAAGTCATTCAACAATCTCGATTACATATGTACATATGAGACTGACATGAACACAACAGTTCCCTCCCTACTCAAGAGATGGAAGCACTTGGGCGATGGCTTGGAGGCCAGCTCTAAAGCATATAAGGCTCTCAGTGAGCATTTTCCATCCAGGACAGCACAATGGCTGTAGGAAGACAAGCAAGCTCAGGAAGACAGACAAACAATCCCATCATTGATGGATATATATGACACTGTGAAGCAGAAAGGTATGTGAATTGGCTCTAAACAATCTCTGCTCAACTGAGCCATGTGTGAAGCCCCATCCCAAGCTGATATCCAGACACAGCTCATTATGGAGGAGGAAGGAGACCATTCCATTCGTGGGCAGACATCTTGGATTCTGTGTGGGCTCAAGATTCAGGAACTGCAGTATGTCAGCTTAGCACGTATGTCATTATGATAACACACTAATGTGATATCTAGATTGACTCTCTGATATCAGCTTCGGAGTGGTGGTTCCCATCTCGCACTGGAGGAGCTACAAGTGATAGAAAACAAGTGTGTTCGCCTTCAAAAGCTCATTGATATGTTTGAGCATCAGGCCAATGGATTCCTGCTTCACCATGGACCAATGGACAATATGTCAATACCACCACTGGCAGACTATGCCGAGTATGACCATATAGATGACATTGACAACTCCGGAGTTACAGCAATGATCCCACATACATCTAATCCATCTGTGGTGATGGGCCTCATTCCAAGGATATCCCCATCCTCCTCCCATCTACAATTGGATGGCAATGGTGTGCTAGCCATGGTGTCAAATCTCTTGCATTGAAGGAAGCCAAGCTCCGCTATGCTCAGGCAACTGACTCCATCCATGCTATTAGACTTGCCTTGGGATTCAAGTCTGCTTTATTCCAAACTCAGGTCAGAGATGCTAGAACACAGCAAACTAAGACCAGTGTAACGTTTCCACTGAACGTTGATCCGACTTGGATCCGATGGGTCTTCCTTGCTTCAACTCTGAGCAAAGTGCACAGCTTCTGAACTCAGGAGCGACTTGAATGACTTGTAAAGGGCGAATAACCAATAAGGTCCCCTAATACTGCCTAGCTTGAGGTTCGTTACAAGGTGGCAACGCCTAACACTTAAGTTGGCAACAAGAAAGTCACAAAGAACAATGACTCTGCTATAAGACTGTCTGAACTTCCTGAGAAGAGTACAGGTGGATTTTAAGACAACTAAGCTAGCGAACCATAGCACAACTTGTATAGTATTTATAGTAAATGTCCGTCAAGCCACAAAGGCGACACACATAGTATGAGCAAGAAGAAAGGCATATGACTCACAGGTCAATAAGCAACTTGTAAGCAATTCGTAAGGCATCAATAAGCCATCAGTAAGCGTCCCCACCAATGAGTGACCAAGCACCTCCAACTAGTGAGTAAGCAACCATGGGGCATCAGTCAGCCCACCTCATCGCATAAGTAAGCGATCACCAATGAGTAATAGTAAGCATAAGTGGGGAAATGTCATCCACAACACAAATCGCCATACAACAGTAAGCAATGGCCTCAGCGCTAACACAGGCGCTCCCTGGACTTAATCCATCTTGAACACATACCCGAAAGGGATCAAACCCGGCCCGCTGGAGTGCGTCCAACGGCAGCCACGGCCCGCTGATATCGGCAGTGTTACGTATCGCCCATGGCAGTCACGTGACACTTGCCGCATCAGGACCAGGATGCGCGCAGGCCGATGAAGGCACGGAAGGGATGCTGAAAGATCGCGTGGTGTAAGACCTTAGGCTTGATGTTGGGACGGAATCCAGTGGGGCCAGGGTTTGATCCCCTTTCGGAAGGTGTTCTGGATGGATCAGTCAGGGAGCGCTCGAATAAGCGCCAAGGCCATATGCTTACTGAGGCATTACTGATGGCTGACTGATGGACTTACTCAGGGACTTAGTAATGGCGGTAGTGCTTTGTCACTTACTTACTGATGCCCTTACTCATGGACACATGCGGACTAATGTTGTCATAGTCATCGCCGAGGACTCAGGTTTAAACCCAGTCCTTGAGCAGTATATAAGTAGTAGTGGGGACGGTAGAGTTCCTCACTTTAGCATTCTCAGATTCCCTCTTCTAGGAGTGGTTCCCTGTTAATAGCTAGAGTAATCCACACTCCTTTTGGTTGAGTTGTCTCTTGCCCTTTGTGGCATTGTTTCGTCTATCTATGGCTATTCCCTGTTTAGGGATAGTCCTTGTTCACTGTTGGCTGGTTGAGACGTCACCTCACCAGCGTCGGCTCTCATCGCACGTCAAAGTCGATCCTGCACCAGGTTGTGCAGAAGGTTTCATCTGGGCCAAGTGCCATTGGTTACAGGCAGCCTCAGGTCGCTGGTCTTACACCACACAATCGCTATCTGTCGTCGTTGGTCGTCTTCGGGACACAACTGTCTTCCACCAATTCCATGGCTTCTTCCAACATCCGCGCCCCCCTGACTTATTGCTTAGGTCAGATCCCATGACCCGGGGGTTTATCACATGACCGTGTCACGTGACCTCATCCGTCCTGTAATAACCTTCCTGCCAGCATCTGGGGATCTACCGCGAGTTATCAGATTACTCACAAGCTGGCGGACTCTGCACGCCTCGTCATAAGCGAGGTAGCTGTCATCTCTGCCGCTACGAGTGCGCGTACAGCCTTTTCTTCTTCGATGTCCTTTTGATCACGTGCCTCTCAGGTATGCGCCTCTGGGTAATCATGGCAACTCTTCCAGTGTTCATGCAGGCATTTGCGCTGTCTTCGGCCTAGAGTAGGGTCTGAGCGTAACAACCAGGGCTTGGAATGCGATCCGAAATGTTGATACCACAGTTCATCAACATGCCCGGAACTATGGAATGGCCAGGGACACATATGAGAAGATTAAGGACCTATCCCAAACATCTCCAGAGTTGCTGCCACTCGCTCCAGCTGATCTCCAGGTCAATACAGCTATTCTTGGTGCAGCACAGAAGGGCCAACAAAACAAGCAGCTTTCCTGGATCTGGAGCTTTGGCATATCTGGAAAGAAGAATGGAACTTGGATGGATGAGTGTACATAATTATATATTTATTAAGGGATTATATTCTGACTGACTGACTGATCAGTTAATCGAGTTCATTGGCTCCGTGTGAAAGCACAGTTTGAACAATGGAAAGAAGAGGAAGACAGTGTTCACAATGAGGCAGATTGGATTCCTACATATTTCCATGCCAAGGCAGAGCGTTGGAAGAGGTGGATGAAGAATGCAGCCCAAGGGCAGCTTGCAGGCCATGAGGCATATGCTTCACGCCAAATACACATATGGGAAGAAATGTCTCTGAGTTCGAGAAACGCACTTACACCAATTACATCCCTAGTCATAAGGCATAATGATATTAGTGCTGAATCATGTATGTCTTTACCTTTTCACTGTACTGCCCTGGTATGCGCTTTTAAATGATGTTGAATAGTGCTCACATATGCACAAAATATGGGGGTAAAATATACACCAATGATTGTCATACTGTGTATCATCTTATATAACCCATAAACCAGAAGCTGTACCACCAGATTATATCTTTATCCTGAAGATGCATATATGTTAGAGTTTGAGATATAGCATGCTTAGGGTATAAGTGACCTCAGATCATATTCCACCATAGAGATGTAAAAGGGTTTAAGACATGCAATCTGAGGATTAGATGTAGAGATATGTACTTTAGACCATGACTATATACTATGTCATACTATGTCAGAGTGTGTAGGTATAGGTGATATGTGCAAGTTAAGTGCAGCATATATACCTGAGAATGTGCTCCCCAGTTAACATATGTTATAAAGAAATCTATATTTTGATCTGTGTAATGCACAGGCATATCTGCATATTGATAACATTTGAAACTCCAGAATCGCATATACTCTCATCTAGAATATGTTTTATGTAGACCATGTGTTGTAATACTCACACTTAGCATGTCTCAATTCTGCTTCAGACATGTCTGCATGTCATATGCTCCAGTGTTGTACCTCTTCCATAGCATGTGCCCATCTAAAGTAGGTGCATATGCTCATATGGAGATCTATTGTAGGTGGATTGTACAGCCCACATGGCCAATCCATTGTGGCCCTTTGTATGCTCCAGCATATGTGCTTTCTAGTATATTAGTACCCATTTTAAAGCCAGTGTAAGTGGATGCATTCCTATTTGCTATACACATTTTACTTCTTCTCAATTCATAATAGATCAATAGAAATGATTTGTCTTATTTCAAGCACAATGGATATTCACAATGGCCTTTTTGACAATTTATGTCCTCCCCAGCCAATATCGGCTAGCTGGATATTGAAGGAGTCCCTGTTGCATTCTCTACACAAATTTTGTTTCATTTTGATTACAAGCAGATAAGGAGATGGCACATTGTCTCCTTTATAAAGGACATATAAACCAGCCTTTTTGATTGACAATTTATCTCTGCTCCAAGGTGATATCAGCTGACCCATGAATATTAAGAGGAGGTTCTTTTGTACCTCTGTATGTACACTGTCTTATTTCAATCCACATGGATAAGGAGATAATAATATCTCTCATATCAATCATAGTGGATGGACAAAATGTTGTTTTTGACAGCTGGAGTCTGCTCCAAGACGATATCTGCGGCCCATGAATATTGGAAGCTGTTACCTGTGCATAGGGAGATAATGAAATGTCTCATTTAAATTACAGTGAATGGTCCAAATATGATTTTTGAATATGTCATTCCGGTTCCACTCTGAGCCGATATTGGCTGGTCCATGAATATTGGAGGAATCTGCTTTATATTATTTATATAAAAGATGCTTTAATCCAATCCCAGTGGATAAGAAGATCATCAAGTATCTCATTTTAATTGTAATATATATAATCAGAATGTGCTTTTCAAAAACATATCTCCGCTCTGAGCCGACATCAGCTAGCCCATGAATATAGGAGGAATATCACATTTTGGCTGAGGTCGGCTGGCCCATGAGTATTGGGGCAGGATCACCATCGGTACAGCCATCAATTATGGAAGATGGTCAGGACCATTGGCTGAGTTAAGTGCTGATAAGATCAGATGTGCACGGGCGAAGTGTTAGCTCAGACCCTGCTCAACCTGGCAAAGTCAGCAAACAATGCAAGTGCCTTCACGAGCATTGGAAGAATTGCCACGACTACCCAGAGGCGCATACCTGGGGGGCATGTGATCAAAAGGACATCGAAGAGGAAGAGGCCGCACATGCACTCATAGCGGCAGAGACGACAGCTATCTAGCCTATGAAGAGGCATGCAAGATCCGCCAGCTCGTGAGTAGTATGATCTCTGGCGATACATCCCCAGATGCTGGCAGGAAGGTTACTACAGGACGAATAAGGGTCACGTGACACAGTCATGTGAGAAGTCCTGGGTCATGGAGCTGACCTAATCGATAAGTCACGGGACTCACGGTGTAGAAGGACTGTCCCAGGTCACAGTACATATCTGACCTAACCCATAACTCAGGGGACGTTGGAAGAAGCCAGTGGAACTTGGCAGAATATAGTTGTGTCCCGAAGATGACCAACGAAGACAGATAACGATTGTGCGGTGTAAGACCAGCGGCTTGATGTTGGGACGTACTCCAGCGGGCCATGGCTTGATGTTGGACAGTATTCCAGCGGGCCGGGTTTGATCCCCTTTCAGGTATGTGTTCAAGATGGATTAGTCCAGGGAGCGCCTGTGTTAGCACTGAGCCATTGCTTTGTGATGCATTAATATTGGCTTACTATTGTGGATGACATTTCCCCCTTATGCTTACCATTGTGATTGGTGATTGCTTAGTGTCGCTTAGTCACGCACTTACTCATGCTTATCATTTGCTTACTGATGTGATTAGACATTCGCTTATTGATGTGTGAGTAATCCTTTGTGATCTTTTAACTCATACTATATGTGTCGGCTTCATATACTGATGGACACTTACTATAAATACTATACAAGTTGCGCTATGGTTCGCTAGCTTAGTTGTCTTGAAACCCACCTGTATTCCTGTAGCGTTATCACCTAACGCTTGTTTGACTTGAACAGCCTGGTGGCGAGATACTCAAGTGTATGGATGAATTGTGATAGTCACTGGCAACTTAGCTTAGTTGCACTGCCACTAGGTCGCTTTACTAGACACTAGGGTATCCAGAGGATAAGCTTCAATCGATAGATTGGAAGAAGAGAGGAGTCGACTGGTGATGATTCAAGAAGACCAAGCTAGAGAGCCTTGGTCTTTACTACACGACTTATATACAGTTACACACTGGCTTTAAAGCGCAGCTTGGAATCCAAACCCTAAGACAACTATCCTAGTAATGAGTCACAAAAGAAACCTGAAACACCGGCAATCCCAAACACTGGCGACGCATAAGTGTCCATGACTAATAACGGCTTACTATCATAGTCATAACCAAATAGTAAGTGTCCCGAACTCCGAGACCTCGTAATGATGATGATAAGTAGTCCGCAACATGTCAAACCGTGACATTACCCCTTTTTCAGGCAGAACGTCCCCGTTCAAACACCCAAGGGATAATGGTCGCACCTCGACTGACAAGTACCTCCTGATCCATGATCCGCTGTAGTCCATTAGCCTCCTCCAACTGACGCGTACACTTCCTGACTTCGTTACCAACCACGTACTGCTCATTTTCCAGAACAGTAATTCGTTCCGCTAATTCGGAGTACCGGCTGGTGACAGCCCGGTATCGAAGGACCTCCGCCCATAGCGACCGATCAGAGATCTGCCCCATGGCCAGGTTGACCCCATGGCGATCACCGAAATCCTGTCGCAAATACCGCAATTGGTCATGTGTATAATGGCGGTTGTTATCCACGGCATCGAAATCGGGAGCGGCGTGGACTTCACCTTGTTGAATTTCCCCTCCCTTCTTCATACACCCGTATACGATAGGGTTGTTACCGGGCATCACGTGGATGTACTTGGCCACGGTACGATGACCATTCTCGGTCATGTAGAAGGCGATGAATCTGGGGGGAATGTTTAGTTTGAATCCATCGGGGGTGTCAGCCTTGTCCTGAGCACGCTGTTGCTCGGCTGAGACTCCTCCTCCTCTGTAGTCTGGGAAACAAGGGCTCTTTTTTGCTGCTCTTCTTCCTCGCCTCGCCCTCCTCAGCACAAGTGGTATCCCTTCATCTTGGGATCCCGATACTTGGCGGGGATTTTGGTTTTCTTTATCCGAGTCGTCTTGCCGAGCTCGGAGGGTGGCACGGATGTGAATACCCCAGGACGTCGCGGGGTCCATGATGACGTTGGTAGGGGGTCGACATTAATATATCGAGGTGTTGGCGGCGGAGGGATGCAGACGGGGTCGTTATTGCATGTACAGTTGTAGATGAGTTGTCCACAGTCATAGTGGATGTGAGAGTCGTCGGCGTCAGGATGGCCTGGACATGACAGGGCGGTTTGCTTACAACTTCCACAAACTCGCTCCACGTCACTGAGGTTGGAGCTGCTTGGAATCTGGATAAGCGTTTGTGGAACAAGGATGTTCTCGACGCGAGTAGTTGTTCCCTCCTCCACCTCCGATTGGTCTTCCTCCAATCCTCCAGAGTCATGTCCGCATACATCAGGGGTTTCGGGGATGAAATCTCCTGGTTCGATGCATCGGAAGGCGGCGGCGACTTCGGCATAAGTGGGTGCAGTAATAGTGGGAAGGTGATAAGAGGTTTGTGAAGTAGTAGAAGCAGCAGTAGGGGAAGCGGACATTGCTCGGCGAAGGAAGAACTGATGTGCTTCATCCAGTGAATGGCCTGTCTTTATATGTGAGGGAGTAGAATTCAGGGTCCGTTTGAACACTCCATTTGGCGGGTAATTCCAATCGATAATTGACAGGGGACATCACCTGGACAATCTGGAAGGGTCCATGTCGTTTGGGCGCAAGCTTGGCGCTTGGTTGATAAGTTCGCAGGTGACGTCCCTCCAGCCATACACGATCCCCTATTTGGAACTTGGGCGTATCTTTATGTGATACCCATGACTTCTGGGCTTTGATAATTTTTTTTGAGTGTGTTCCCATGCTTGTTTGAACTGATCAAGGCGCAACGCCACTTGCGGTAAGGGACTAGGCGTCGAGTTCCAATCAGCACAAGGGTTATGTCCCATCAGAAGGAAGAATGGAGACTGCCCTGTGGCTTCATTAGGCCAATTGTTATGCGTGAATTCTGCTATTGGAAGATAAAGATTCCAATTGTCTTGTCTTTCGTTTACCCAAAAATGGAGATATTGTTCGAGCCATTGGTTGGTTCGCTCCGATTGTCCATCCGTACGAGGATGATATGCGGTGGAAATGTTCTGACTAATCCCTAATTGTTTGCATAGTTCTCTTGTGAACTTTGACGTGAATCTGGGATCCCTATCACTAATGATCTTGTTTGGTAGTCCGTATCGCATGAACACGTGTTTGATGTATAGCGCAGCTGTTTCTTCTGCATTGATTTCCTCATTACAAGGAATGAACACAGATGCTTTGGTACAGTCGTGATCCGTGACTGTAAGGATCGAGTCATAACCCTGCGCAATAGGTAATTTAGTGATGAAATCGAGAGCGATAGTCTCAAAGGGCATAGCTTCCGGTTTAGGAAATATGGGTTGTAATGGAGCCCTAATAGGGCAATTGTTGACTTTGTGTCATTGACATTCGGCGCAACCTCTGACATATGCCAATACGTCTTGTCGTATCGTTGGCCACCAATAGTATCGTTCTACTATCTTGCCAGTTTTATTGATCCCTGGGTGACCGTGTACTGGGGTATCGTGGTGAGCGGCAATTATTGATTTCTGCTTTTCACTTCCCTGAGTAATTACCCGTCTGCCTTCTTTGTACCATACCCCATTGATCTTTTTGAGTTTGTGTGGGTCTACCCATGGTTTGATGATACTTTCGTCTTGGACATCTTCGTTGTTGGTCGACATTAGTTCTTCTACCGCGAATGTTGTGCGTGGATGAATGGGCATTCCTACATGGTGTGCTGTTGTTGTTCGTACAAATACTTTGTCTGGTAATACCGTGATGTTTTCGTTATCTTGTTCCCCATGATCGTAGTCAGGTCGTCTTGATAACGCATCTGCTCGTCCATTTGCGGTTCCCTTTATGTGATGAATTTCAAGATCATATTCGAATAGTTCCAATACTTCCCTTGCA
>WITN01001022.1:0-28673 GCA_015025155.1 Lactarius quietus
GGCGCCTCGGCGCATTCGTTCGGCGCGTATTGATGGGTGATGGGTCGCGGGCCTCGGCGTAGGAAGGCAGTCTTCCCATGGCGGCATACCCTTCCTCCGCAGTCGGTCCATAGACGACAGCAATCGGAGGTGCTCGCTCTTCGTCATCCATGGTTTCGTCGGCAATGTCGTCTTCTTCGTCGTCTTCGCTGTTGTGGGTTCGAGGGGGGATGCGCATGGGAGCGCAATGGCAGTACTCTTGCGGGTTATCGCATCTGGTGCAGATAACGTGGGCGTCGTGGTACGAACCATCGGATGATTCGTCGCTGCCGTACTGGTCGACAGCAGTGGTGGATGTGGCGGCGGTGGAGGGCTGGACGACACTTGCCTCATCAGCAACCGTATCCTCGTCTGTCTCTCCGCTGGCGTCATCTTCGTTACTTGATCCAGCCGCCATTGTAACGTTTTGACCCAACGTTACCTTCAGTACTGCCTTGACCTGCGATACTGGAACACTTGACGTTGACGAGAGACAACGCTATCCCGCATGACACCTGAGATAGCCGAAATGGGAGAAGGACTGATCCAAGTTGAATGGAAACAGCCATAGATAGAAGTCCTCAAAGGGACAAGAGAGAAGCAGTCATGAAGGAATGGACAGCAATACATTAACAGGGAAACTCCAAGTAGACGTTAGGAGAATATGGGAATGTAAAGCTAAGACTCTACCGTCCTCAGCTGCGACCTATATACTGCTCAGGAGCTGAGTTTCAACCCAAACTCCCGGCCAAACCCTAATACAACGAAGATAAGCATAAGGCTTATCCTCCAATAAGATGCGTCCATCACTGATGCTCCACTACTCCACAACACATGGCGGATAGCCTTAAGGGCCATCAGTGATAAGAGTCATAATGACTCAGAGATATGCTAAATATAGAATCCATCAGAAATATCCATCAGAACCCCAAGATAAGGGCCTGGAGTGGCCTCGGCTTCTGATAAGCCGGCATGGGTTCTCACCCGACCCGGTCACATGACTGGAACTTCCCACAGTCACGTGAAACCCGAACATATTCTTGTCACGCGATGTCTCGCGGCGTGATATTCTTTGCATGCCTTCGCAGGCAGCGCGCACTCTTGCACGTGCGCCGAATGTCACATGACCGCATGGCACGGTACGTGACAGCCATGATGTCATCACCTCCTTCAACAGCCCGTAGTCCTTCCTCATCTGCCTCCACTCTTCCGCCTGCGGGTGTTGGGAATCGCCGGCGAGCCTCGGCCAAGTCTCGGGCCGCTTGCTCGTTGATGGCTGTTGTTCTGACGTGTTCGACGGCTGAACAGAAGGGGTCGTCGACGTTGTTGTTGTTGTCGTAGGTGACGAGGGCAGCGACATTGGGGAATTCTTCGATGGAGATGATGGTGTTGGGAGCATAGGACATTTTACGAGGGGAGTAGGGGAATGATTTTGTCGGTCCTGTCGATGCTGTTTTTATGTGAGTTTCGGCGTTTGGATTAGACCGTTTAAACTTCCTTATCTCCTCCTCCGCGTGTACATCATTCCATGCGACCCACTGGTTGTCCGAATCGGCGTAGCCTTTCCATTTGATTAGGTACTGCAACTTGCGCCCGCGTCCATGTCTTCTTGAGTCTAGTACTTTCTCGACCTCATATTCTTCCACGTCCCCTACTAGTTCTGGTGGTGGGCGTTGATAGTTTACGCCGTGAGTCATTGTTTCTTTGTAAGGGGTGAGGAGATCTGTGTGAAAAACATCGTGGATGCTCCACTGCGTGGGAAGCTCGAGACGGTAGTTTACGGGAGACATCACCTGGATGACCTGAAATGGTCCGTGTCTCCTGGGCGCAAGCTTTGTGGTTGGTTGGTTGGTTCGAAGGTGTCGTCCCTCTAGCCAAACCTTGTCCCCTATCTGATACCTAGGGGTGTCACGATGTTTGACCCATGACTGTTGTGCGCGTCGCATGTGATCCTGTGCCTGATTCCTTATCTCCTTCAATTGTATTAGTCGCTTTTCGACTTGTGGTATCGGTGACTTCTTATCTGTCCAGTTAGTAAGGGGGTGGTAGCCCATTAGCAATCTGAACGGTGTTTCACGTGTGGACTCATTGGTCCAATTGTTGTGTGCGAACTCCGCGAGCGCTAGGTAGTCGGTCCAGTTGTTTTGCCGTTCGTTAGCCCATAGTCTGAGGTATTGTTCCAACCATTGGTTGGTTCGTTCTGACTGTCCATCCGTTCGTGGGTGATAGGCCGTCGATATGTTTTGCTGTATCCCTAGGATACGACATAGCTCTCTTGTGAACTTGGAGGCGAATCGGGGATCTCTATCGCTGATAATTTTTGTTGGTAGTCCGAATCGTGCCACTACATGTTTTGCGTAGAGCATCGCGGTTTCTTCTCCTGAGATTTCCTCTTTGCATGGTATAAATATGGAGGCCTTGGAACAGTCATGGTCAGTGACTGTTAGTACCGAATCGTATCCTCGCGATACTGGTAGTTTGGTGATGAAGTCTAGTGCCACTACCTCGAATGGCATTGCTTCTGGTTTTGGGAATATGGGTTGTAGTGGTGCCTTTGTTTTCTGTGTATTGACCTTGCACCTTTGGCATTCGGCGCACCCTCGAACGTACTCAGTAATGTCTCGCTTCATTGTGGGCCACCAGTAGCGGCGTTCCACTAGTTGCGTCGTTCGGTTTATTCCTGGATGGCCGTGAATGGGGGGTCATGGTGTGCGGAAATCACCTCTCTGATTTCCTCCATTGTTCCTGTTACTACGAGTCTTTGTCCTTGGTACCACCAGAGTCCTTCTTCTTTGATTAGTTTGTGGGGATCGACCCATTTGCGTATTCTTTGTTCGTCTTGTTGTGTGTTTGTTGCTCGTGCGAATACTTCGTTTGGCAGGACGACAATGTTCTCGTTGTCTTTTTCCCCTTGGTCATAATCGGGTCTTCGAGATAGTGCGTCGGCCCTTCCATTGGCTGTCCCTTTGACATGGTGTATCTCGAAGTTGTATTCCGCTAGTTCCAGTACTTCCCTGGCAATTCGACGACTGATCTTTTGGGGGTCTCGCCAGTATCGAAGGTTGAGATGATCTGAGAATATGCGTACTTTATGTGGAGATCCTGCCAATAGATGTCTCCAGTTCCTCAACGCTTTCACAATGGCCAGCAATTCGAGATTATAAATGTCGTAGTTTCGTTCGGCTGCATTGAGTGTTGCGGAGTAGTATCCGACAGGATGTCGTTTTCCGTCTGTCTTCTTTTGGAGCAGTACTGCTCCGACCGCAAATCCCGATGCGTCTACTTCCAGATCAAACTGTTGTGTTTGATCGGCGTGTGCGAGGATGGGTTCTGTTGTTACCCGTCGTTTGAGTGTTTCGAATGCGTCTTGATGTCTCGTGTTCCATTGCCATGGTTCATCCTTGCGTGTTAGTTCGTTTAATGGTTTGGCAATGGCCGCGAAGCCCCTGATGAACTGCCGATAGAAGTTGCAGAAACCGAGAAATGATCGTACGTCTTTTACTGATGTTGGTGACTGCCAGTCACGAACACCAGAAATTTTGACGGGGTCCATACGTGTTACCCCCTCTTCAAGGATTACCCCCAGGTAATCGATACTGGGAGCGTTGAAGGTACATTTCTCGGGTTTGAAGAAAAGGTCGTGTTGTTGTGCTACTGCCAGCACGTCGCATACCGCTTCTTGATGTCTTTTGGATGATAGCGGTTGTCGTTTTGTTGCGATGGCGATATCGTCCATGTATACTCTGATTTTCGTCCCTAGTGCTTCATGTTTCGCTATCGTAGGTTGGTAGATGCTGTTCATGAAACTTTGGAATGTGGCTGGTGAGTTACACAGTCCAAAGTACATGACTGTTGGTTCGAAGAGTCCGCGTCGTGTTTTGAACGCGGCTTTGTGTTCATCTCCTTCTTTGATTCGGATATTGTTATATCCCTGTCGTACATCTAGCTTGCTGAACACTTGTGCGCCTCCAAGATCTCTGATCAGGTCATCAATAAGGGGAAGCGGGTATTGATTCCTTATTGTCCATTCGTTGATTTTTCGGTAATCCTGTACTGGTCGTAGTTTTCCGTCCTTCTTTTTGATGAAGAAGAAAGATGACGCGTACGGGGATTTTGAGGGACGAATATATCCCTTCTCTACTTGTTCATCGATGAATTCGTCTAGTGCTGCGTCTTCTACCCTTGTCATTGGGTATATTTTGCAGTCTATCACATCGGGTACTCCCTTTTTGAACTCGATGGCATGATCGCAGCTTCGTCTTGGGGGAAATCGTTTTGCCTCGTCTTCGCTGAATACTTTTGCGTATTTTTGGTATTCTTTTGGTATTTGGACTTCCTTTGTGTATTGTTTGGCGTCGATTGCGAGCTCGACCGCCGATCGTCGTCCATGTACTTGTTCTTCTAGTTTGGTTACTATTTGCTCTTTGGTTTCTGTGGTAAACATGCGCGATATCTGCACATCGTTGTTTTCTTCCTTGAGCAGTCTTGCCAGTACTGCTTTCCTGTCGTTTGGGTTAACTGATCGTAACACTATAGGGAGTTGTTTCTCATCTATAGTGGCATGGTGCCAGCTGAACCGTGGTTCATAGGTGGCGAGCCATGGATACCCCAACAGTATGTCTTCTTTTCCTATGTCGGTGATAAGGAAGCGCATTTCTCTTTTTGCTCCTCCTGTTTCCACGTTGAGCGTCAGATAGTGTGTGATCTGTCCCGCTTTATTAGTGGTATCGTCGATATTGTAGATGTTTTTGGGCTTATCTAGTGCCCGTTGTCCCAACCCCATCCTTTTTACGAAATTTGGATGTATGAAATTGTCAGTGGCACCGGAGTCCACTAACGCTTTGATGTCGGCCATGTTATAACTTGCGCGAATTGACACTGGTACTCTCATAGAACGGTAGCGCATAATGTACACAGAGTTACAACGTATTGCCCTCACCCAGGCCGCCGGGTTTAGGCGCTTCCAAAATCCTGTCCCATTAGTTGTTGTAGGACCAGGTTTTTGACTTCTTCGTCATCCCCTGCTACTCCTCGTAACCATTCTGCCGCTTTTTCTTCTTTGGTCGACGGGACTTCTGTAGTGCGTGCTTGTGTATCGCGACGCCTGCGAGGTTGTCTGCAGTCGCGACTGATGTGACCCATCTTCTGGCAGTTGTAACACTGCGTTTGGCTATGGTCTCGTTTGAATTGTCGTTGGATGAATCCCCCTCGTGGTGGGAACGGTGGTCTGGTGTTCCTGGGGTGATTTGCTATGATTTCTTCGGCTCCTGCTAGCCGTCCTCGTACCCGATCTGCTGATGTGTCCATTCTATCGTCATTGAGTGGTGCGAGTAACTTAGCTAAGGCTCCTCCTGTCGCACGTCCTGGCTTGAATGCGTCAAGGTTTCCCCTGACAGTTTGCATGTGAATCCATTTTTGCTGCCTCTTCAGGGCGGATTCCCTCCATTCTTCGTAGTTTCGGGGATCGTCATGTTGGTACATTGTTTCGTACAACGCTCTTGGTAGTCCCTTCGTGAAATATTTGAGCGTTTGCTCAGCGTTGATGTTGTACCCTGCGTGTCGAACTAGTTGCTCGAATTGGGCGATGTAGTCATCGATTTTTCCATCCTTCATGTGTATGCCAGCGTCGAGCTGGGCTTGGGCTCGTTCTTTGCTGAGAACGTCGCCGAATTGTCGTTGAAACGCGTTGAGGAGGTTCTCCCACAACCTGTTGTCGAACTGATTCGTTCCCGTGGCTACCTCGTTGACGAGCCATCGGCTTGCGGACATTACCCACTGGTTAACCGCGTTTCCCTGTATATATGTGAGGAACAACATAGCTTTTTGGTACTTGTTCCTCATGGCCGAATGGTTGGCGTTAACGCCTGCGTAGACCTCCCATTGAAGGATAAACGCTTCTGCCTGCGATCTTGCTCCTGTGAATGTCGGTGGTGGGTTACCGATAAACTTGTCGTTCCCGTTTTGATTGACTGCTGCTGGTCCTCCTGGAGGTGGTCCTGCTGGAGGTGGTCCTGCTGGAGGTGGTCCTCCTCCTCCTCCTCCTTGTGGCCATCCGCCGTTGGGTGGTCCTCCTCCTCCTCCTGTCGGTCCCCTTGCTGGTGGGAATGGTCTATTTGCAGGTGATGGTACTCGATTTCGATTAAGTCGGAATTCGTAGAACATGTCGTGTTCTGGAATGCTTGGTGCGTCGGGTACGTCTGGTCCCATCGCTCGATTAACAGCTTGTACGTCTTCTGGTTGTAGCTGTTGGACGTGTCCTGTTTGCTCGTTAATGACGAGCCTTGGTGGTGATACTTCTGTCTGGGTGGTCATGTAGCTGTATGGTATTCCTCGAATTGGGTCGGGGATGTGCAACTCAGCTGTTTGTGCGATGAGTGCGTCTATCTCTGGTGACTGCACTGCGATTTCTTCGGGTTCTGGTTCGCTTCGTGGAGTTGGTGATCGTTCGCTAGTATGACTCGACGGGGTTGGTGTAGTTGTTCGTATTTGTAATTCGGTCCTAGGTGGTTCCGTCTCGAGGTCTATTTCTTCTTGACCGTCGATGAGTCCTTGTTGATCAATTGGTCGCGCGTCTACCAATGGTATGTTGATATTCAGGTCGTCGGCTGCTGGTCGTGTCGCTTCAAAGTAGTTGTTGGTGTTGCTCCACCTAAGTTCGATCCAGCAGCAGCGTTCTTTGTTGAACACTACTGGGTGGAAGCGCTGTGATGTGGCTGCTTCCGCGTAATAACCGGTATTGTTTTCTTCGGTTCGTCTGGTGTCTGGTACGTGTCGCCACCTTACTCGTCCTACAAGGTATCGAGTAGGTGCGTCTCGTTCTCGTGAATTGATACGATAGGGCACGAAGTCCCAGCCGTCTTTGGTATTGAGAGTTGCCACGGCGTTCGGTTTCTTTGAAGAGCTTGGATTTAATGTTACGTGCGAGCAGCACGTGAGCCTGACTTAGGCAACGTAACGTGAACGCGGTGACTTAGCAACAATCCTACTCAAGCGCGAAGGCTGAGTGACGTCTCAACGCGCGTAGGCGGAGTTTGATACTTGTTGTCTTGCACACGGCCCCAAAGGACGAGAGATAGAGGAATGGAAACCGGCTTTGGATAACAAGTTGAGAAGAGTACAAGAAATCCAAGCTATCGACTACAACAGTCGATAGCTTCCTTATATCCTACTAGTGGGATCCGCCTTCATCAGCGAGACCGCCACTACTACTATCTGCTAGGTAATCGTCCACTGGTATCAGTCATCGTATAGTAACACATCAGTCAGCGTATCAGTCAGCTCGTTGTATCGTACAGTAAGCGTTCCATCAGTCATGCATCAGTACCGTAAGAGCCCTCCTAGATCACGTCCCATCACTTATGGTTTAGGTCAGATACTTACTATGACCCGGGACGTTACAGAAGGTGCGGAAATGGTGTTTGATCACATGACTCACTAACCATGCACACAGTGGAAGCCGGAGATGCACTGCAACAGGACATGGGAGATGTTGTTGTCTCTCAGGAGGGTTCTCCAGAGGTCGTGGAGTCATCCAGAGTCACATATTTCAGCTATGCACTTCAGACTGCTCAAAGGCAGGCCTCAGTGGCTGAAGGACCCAAAAAACACGTGCACGCCCAAGGGAAATCAGACAGAACGATTCGAAGGCACAAAAGGGCTAAAATGCAGATGGAAGCCAAAGGCTTCCTGTCATTGCCAGAGTTCTTCAAGCGGAAAGCCGAGATAGCAAAGCGACAAGAAACTGTTGAAGCTGAGGCCAATACCGGGGCTGCAGAGGTGGTGGGGGCATCAGAAGTTGCGTCAGAGGCATCTGCAGCACCCTCAACAGCCTCAGAGGGGGAGGAGGAGGAGGAGGAGTCTGTGGTGTCAGCAGCTGCTGCGTCAGTGGCAGTGCTGCCAGTGGAGGAGGAGGAGGAGGAGGAGGAGGAGGAGGAGGAGGAGGAGGGAACCAGCGACACAAGAAACACAACAGTGTCAATGCACTCGCCATCTAGCAGTGACCTTGGCAACTTTAGGCAGTCTTCCTGGGGCCCATCTTGGACGATCTTGTATGAAAGCGAGGAGTCAACTTCATCTGACAGCGGCAACACCCCAAGCAATCCTGAAAACCTCCAGGGCACTGACACATGGGAGCTTGAGGGACTTCACCGCAGGAATACCCCCGATGATGCTCCCCCCCAGTGGCCAATGGCCAGTGCCCTCAAGCTTCTTCGAGATCGTGTGGAACTTCTGGCCACACAGAAGGACTTGTCCTTGATGGCCAGACAAAAATTCCGGGACACCATTCTTCAAGGTCGTGTTGTGGCTATGGTCAGCACGTTGAACTTGTATCTGGACAAATCCCTTGGGTACACCTGAAAGAGGGCATCAGAAGTTGTTGCAAAGTCAGAGGGACGTGGTACAACTCGTGCACGGTCAATCCGAAGTTGGGTGTTGAACTTTGTGCACACCCAGGAACTCCCAACTCACAATCTGGGCGGAACAAAGGCTACAGTCTTGGATGATGAAGATATTGCTCGCAAGTTGAAACTTTCCCTCAGCAAGAGGGCAAAAAAGGGCTTCGTGACGGCAAGTGACATTGTTGACATCGTTTTGAGCCCTGAGATGCAGGCTCATTTCGTGCAGGCCGGGATCGACAAACCCTCTGTCTCAGAATGCACTGGACGCCGTTGGCTTAGCAAGTTGGGGTGGCAGTATGGAAGACACAAAGGTATGTATGTTGACGGCCATGAATGCCAGGACGTCGTGGAATACAGGCAAGCATTTGTGGAGTGATTCAAAGAATATGAATGTCGATTTCACACTTGGGACAACGGAGGGCTTGAGCTCCCTTGTCCTTCAGGCTTTACTGTGCCTGGGGCAATAGGCCACTTTCGTCTCATCCTTATCACACACGACGAATCGACATTTTATCAAAACGACCAGCGCCAGGTTCATTGGGGATGTCCAGGTGGTGGAGCTCCGAAACCAAAGGGAGAAGGTGTCTCCCTGATGGTTTTGGACTTCTTGACTCCAGACTGGGGGCCTTTGCGTGACAATGAAAGGTGCGCCGTTGCTCACCTCTCACCTCCAATGTCTCTCAAGATTTCCCAGTGAAGCCCAAATCATATTCCGCCCTGGCAAGAATAGGGACAGATGGTTCACAGCCGACAACCTGCTTGCACAGGTAGACCACGCAATTGATATCTTCAATTGCCTGACTGAGGGACGGGCGCAAGCTTTGTTCCTCTTTGACAACGCTCCGAGCCATCAGAAGCGTGCAGACGATGCTCTTTCAGCTCGACAGATGGTGAAGGGTGTAGCGTTTCCACCAAACGCTGATCCGACTTGGATCTGAAGGCTTCCTTGTATCAAACGATGAGCTAAGTGCACGGCTTACAACTCAACAAGAACTCGTGAAGGGCGATAAACCAGAAAAGGTCCCCTTGGAATGGCCTAACAAGGTGATAGCTTTGACACACAAGTTGGCAACAAGATAAGATCCTAGTCACACAGACCAATGACTCTGCTATAAGAATGCTTTGAATAGAACCTGAGAGGAATACAGGTGGAAGTCCAAAACAACTAAGCTAACGACTACTGGCGATACCTGCCTAGTATATATAGTACTTTCAAGCTAGCTTTAAAGCTGAGCTCGAACTATAGTAACACGACCTACGACCTTATCTGCCAATAGGAATTGTCCATCAAGCCACAGGGGCTTATCATGAAACATACAGTACATGAGGCATAAGGCCCCACATGAGTCAGAGATAACACAACCATGAGTCAGAGATAAGAACAACATATGACTCACAAATGACAACATAGAATACTAGAACAATAGAGAATCAAGATACCAAATGTCAAGGTGCAACACCAGCACATCAGAACCTGTTCCATCAGAACTTGAACCATACAAGGAAATGTCTAGACCTTCAGCTGTCAGGAATCGCCTCTGACCTTGTGCCTACCATGGCCCTTCCAGAACCTTCCATAATCTTCCATTCTTGATACAACACCGAAGTCCCCTGAGTTATGGCTTAGGTCAGATACATACTGTGACCTGGGACTTGACCTCCTTTTCTACACGTGACTCTTCTTCGGCCTCTCGGGAATCTCACATCCGAGGAATCGTTACTAAACCTTCCATCCTTGAAGTCCCATGACTTATGGGTTAGACCAGATACAAGGCATGATCTGGGACTTTCACGTGACAGATCACGTGACCCTCATCCTTCCTGCAATGCTTGTGCCAGTGTCTGTACTCAACGGGTGGACGATCATTCCACTCACTAACTGGTGTATATGGAGGGCTTCATCCTCCTCCACTTCATAGTCTTCTTCTTCTGCCTCAGGATATCCATCTGCCTGGGCCCATACGAGAGCGCGAACCTCTTCTTCTTCTTCGCTATATGCCGGCTGACCTAATACCCATGTGTGTGCTTCAGGGTAATCTTGACAGCTTTTCCAGTGCTCATGAATACACTTGCGACGTTTGGCGCGCGCAGGGTTCGATACGATGTCAGAACGTGACAAAGGGTGTGTTTTTTTATTTCATTTCATTGTTTTTGTTCTCATTTCCCTCAGCACCAAAGAGGGGCTGGGTACACCATCCCGGGGGTCCACGCATGCGGAGTGGATGATTACCTTCCGGAGAAGAACAGCCCTTTTATTTTCCAGAAGACCACCCCTCCATGCCCGGTTGGTTCAAGGGCATGGAGCAGATACTTCGTGAACACAGTTTGTGGCCAGAAGAGGGGGGGCTGCCCGCTCAGTGCCCGGATTTCAAGTGCCCCCCCAACCGCATGGACTGCTGCTGCCGGCGCGTCCTCTTTTCCCAACGTGATTTCACAAATCAACGTTCACAGCTCCAGGAGCTCATCGAGAGGCGCAACCACCTTTGCGACTTCTATCCAAAATACCATTGCGAGCTCAATTTTGGGGTGCAGCAAAAGCTCAATACCGTGTGGCTCCCCGAGCAAAGTCAGTCCAAGACATGGAGAAGACGGTCAGGGAGTGTCTCGACAGTGTTCCCATCCTTCAGATTCAACGGTGAGTTGTTTCTTTCTCTTTTTTTTGTCTCTCATCGCCCACCGCTTCACTTAGGTTTGCCAACCGAGCTGCGCGTTTCGCTGCCGCTTACCGGGAGGGACTTTCGGGTGCACAGGCCACATGGGCGAACAGGAAGTACCATGGACACCGAACATTACCACCCGAAAGCATCTTAGAGGCTAAGGGTGCCATCAATTTGTAAATTCGCACTGCTATACTTCCATAGAATACAAAGGTCTTGATCACCCTCTCAGTTCAATCAACAAGGAAACGGAACGGTGCATTGCATTAAGAGCACAAATTTGTGCTGAGCTACGCTGAGGGTTGAAGCAGGCACTTCACCCACCATAGTCCCTCGCCCAGCGTTCACCACGGTCGGCCACCATCGCGCTGGCTGGCTCATGTCCACTTATATAAGTGTTATGTAAAGGAAACCCTAGGGTTTATGGGGGTGCGGGTTCCTGATGGCCGCTATCAAAACATGACAGTCAGATGTCGTAATCGTGAAAACTGGGAGTCCAAACCATATCGCATGCAATTTGTCTCCCAGTCTCTTCTCTCCACACTTGCGTTGAATGAACCCTTTCAAGATCTCGAGTTCCTCTATGCCACCCGACTCTATTCCCCTAGAGTCGTGAAAAACATAGCCCGGATAATTGGAGAACACGAGTTCGTCGTCGATCTCGTGCTCACCGCGCTAACTCCATTTTAGCCAGCGCAACCGAAGAAAAGTGACATTGTTACTAACATTCACTGACGGGTCAAGTTTAACCTGGTCGGTAGTGAGTGAGATCATACTCGCAGACAAAAGCTTGGACCACGTACAACCACCCTTCCGCGGTAAATAGTGGGACTATCCGTTGTTTCACAGACCCGTTGTAAGATCGTTGTCTTTCCTGCATTTGCCCTTCCTATGACGAGGACTCGAAACTCGAACTTTGGAACCTGACGATGGGTTTGTTCAGTGGTCATTGGTGCAATCGGTACGATGGAGTTGGGCGGGAGACAGTTGATCGATCCGATCGATGGCTCAAACCACGTGCCCTTTCTCACACTCACGCTTAGGATCTCTGACTGGAATTGCATCTACATCTCCCTGCGTTGGATATGCTAACATGCCTTCCGTTTATCACGTATCTCAAACTCAATTACATCGAGCGCACGATAAAAAGGCAAAGAATTTTCTGGCGCGAAAAATATAGGGAGCCCACATTCGCCAAAATATACGAGGCAAGTGTGCGAATGACGTATCATCGTGAGCAGCGTACGGCTACGCTCATGTAACTTGGAGACGGTGCAAAGCAAATAATACCTCGTCCTCCCCGTTCCCTTTCTCACCACTACTACCTGCACACCTTCTCCCACGTCGATGCAACCACCTCTTATAATGCCCACAAACGACCTGCTCAGGGCTCGTATAATAGCCAGCCCAGCTCCACGGCTTCTGCGACATCTTTCACCAGACGCACCCCCTCCGCTTACTGCACAAACCGTCCCCAGTCAGATCCGCCGTGCAACCCCCCTTTGATATCACTACCCGGGCTAGTACCTTCGTCCAGAACCTTCCCAAGTTCCGACCCTTTCTTGGAGTCAGCGAACTTTCTTCCGAACATTCTCTCCACGGCCATTCCACTCTCTCAGTCCTTCCATCCAACCTGATCCAACATAACGCCACCCAGCCATTGGCTTTGCGTGACCTGCCTGTACCACTCAACACTCAATCACAGCCCATGTCTCTGAATGCCTCCCAAATGATTCCCGAGCTAATTCCGGGAATCGATCAAGCCCATTCCATGGGTGCAGGCATATCGGGAGTGATATATGGTGGAACGGTATGTTCCGGTGCTGTCTCTAGGTCTACCCAGCTTGAATCGAATTCTCTCCCTCAGAGATTCACCCTCGAGCCTGCACGTGGCGAAGGGCGCCCAAACCCGCGTACGCTGGAGGTAGACCAGTGACCGTCTGTATATGAAGGCGTAAACCTGCGATATCGACTTTCTCATATCAGGCTGGTCACGGGCCTACGCTGGAGGCGGGCCCGTTGGGATGCCCCGAAGCGGACCACATGACCTAGGGACTTCACCCCGCTGCAGCATGAAGCGCGATCAAGTCATCCCCCGCAAGGGATTCTCTCCCAGCAGCCTCTCCGAAACTCAAGTCCCGCACGCCGACTCTCCCAAGTATCCTTGCTTCTCAGTCATCCCCTCGAGCGACCACCCTGCATTTTACAATCACGGCGATCGCGAACTTCGATCAGCCCTGCCGCGGCCGCCTTTCCGCCAAATCCTCACTTCCTCCGTCAGAATGTGCCATATATGCGGTCAACGCCTCCCCCAGTCGCTCAGCTACGCCACTCAATCGCCAACAGGCCGGTCTGTTATGTCATGGACCCCAGATAAATCCTTGCCGCGCTAGGAGGATGTACGGAACAACAACCACGAACAAGAATGCGACCGATGGATGCGAGTACGGTCGGCCACCCACAGGCGCTAACAGGAAATACGTGAGTGTACGCATACTTCATGCCACTGCGTCTCTTACACCTCCATTCTTTTCCCCTTCTTCCCGAAGGGTATGAACCCCGCTACGACACACTTTACAAGTGGACTGGCCGTGAAAATCATGTTTAAATCTAATGAAAGAAATCGAACGAGACGAAGCGGAAGCACGGCGGCGATGATGGGGAGCATGTGCAAAGTTCTAACCGCATACAGTCCCAAGGCGAATTATTCACCCCAGTCTCCATCCGTTAGCATGCTTCCTGAACCTTCGGTAGCATCGGGTTGTGTGATTCGCCTGTACATTCGCAGGAACAACCAGCACAATGACAACATTCCCAACGGCACCGAGCCCAGGTCCCACGTATTCAGAGCCGAAACGGCGGACCTTTACTGCGCAAATTAGATGCAGCAAGCTTCGAGCACTCTAGAACAGCTCATGCTACACTGATATGAACAGAATGACTGATCGTATCACTGCTCAACTAGCCTCATCACGTGACCTCGTTTTACCTTTCCCCATACGCCTCAGTCACCCGGCCGCTAGCCCGGCCACGTCGTCACCGTCACATCTCATCGATCTCATCTCGGGATATGGCTACGAATGGCTTGGAGGTTGTCCTTCCACTTTATAGCTCTGCCCGGTCCGTGAACTTCCCATACTCGTATCCGTTCGGAGTTATGGGCGCTAATACAACGGAACCGTGGATCTTTCGTAGACGGATACCAACGTCATTCGTGAATAGCTTGCTAAAGATGCGGACCCACCCCCTCCATAATGGGGTTTTTTGTTTCTGATCCAAAGTGCTCTCCATCGTCGAAGCCGTTCCTGGTTCCGCAATATCATCTTCGGAGCCTCCTACGGAGATCTAACACGTTAGATGGGGACGCGGTGAGTATACCTCCGAGACCGCATCACCACCTTGCCCTGTTAACACCTCGTGGTTGAGGAATCTGCGGACTGCATCGCCGCGATTGCTCCCGGGACGAGCGCCGGCGGGCGAAGGTACGTGCGCCGCCGCATGTTGAGAGTACACAGGCATGATACCCGAGTCTGAACTGTTATCGGGTGAGGAGAATGTCAGTCGATTCAGATTGGCGAGCATCGGTCTGAGCCGTAACATTATATGCCCCGGCTGTTACGGATGGAAGCGTAGATGATTTACCTAAACCCTGCTTCATGCTGTTAGTGCACCCGTTGCGTTCGCTCCGTGATTGTTCAGGTCCGTTTCTAGGCTTGATGCAGCACCAAAGCTCTATGGATTCGATTTCGGGACAGATACCGCCCTCAACCTGCTCGCTACTACGCCTTCTCACGCAGGCTAGCTCCATTCTGTCGCGTCGCCGACCGCGGCATCTCCTTCACAAGTCGACTGACACGATGGGCATCCGCTCCGCCTTTGCCGAACTCAGTCTGGCCGCCAACCGGTGCGCCTCACGTTCGTCATCTTTCAAAGGCTCGAGGAGCCGCTACCTGGGCGGGATAGTGATCGACACGTTTCGTGAATTCGGAACCTCAAAGTTAGAAAATGCAGTCATAACGAGGCAGACAGGTTTTGGGAGACATTACGAGTTTATACGTCGTAAAGATATGGTCATTCCAGACGTATTTTGTATATACTGATTCAAGATGATATACTGTGGCCCCATCGACGTTGTCGCTTGTCCAGGAGCGTTCATGAAAGCGATGTAAGATGAAATACGAGACGAATGAAAGGCGAGATAAAACATCCTAGTACGTACACGGGGGCATAAAACGATCCTGTATACCTCCGCTATCCCCGGCCGTACCGCGCCAAGTCGTGGTCTGACTGCATGTCCCGACTGTAATCGCACGTGCGTGGGGGGGGATGATCAAGCGGAAGATCAGTGTTCGGAGATTTCCTCTCGTGGCACTCGTGAGAATCTTTGATCATCTACGGTAACTTACTTACTGTAGCGGCGAACATAGCTTGAACATCTATCCTCGCGAGCGCCACTGGTAGAATTATGGAACCGATTCGGCCGAACCCCCCATTTCTCGTGGTGCGTTCTCGCGCTCAGGCTCCACCCATCCACTGGCACACCCTACTTTCTCCCAACCATGACCTCTGAGCAGCCTTTCAAAATAGCCGTCTCAGACGACGCACTTGCTTTACTCAAACGCAAGCTTGACGACACCCGCCTGCCAGACGAAGTCAACGGAGCCGGGTGGGACTACGGCGCGCCGCTCGACGACATCAAGCGGCTAGTTAGCAGATGGAAGGACGGGTACGACTGGCGCATGCACGAGCGCGAGTTAAATGCGCTCCCTATGTTCACGCGCACTGTCGCAGTGGAAGGGTACGGCGAGCTGAGCGTGCATTACGTGCATCAGCGGAGTACCGTCGAGGGGGCCATACCGCTGCTGTTCGTCCACGGTTGTACGTCCGTCACTCCCGCTACTATGATGTCATACGATACGTACGTGATATGTAGGGCCAGGCAGCTTCCTCGAGGTGACGAAGATACTGCCGCTCCTGACTACGGGTTCTTCTGATCACCCAGCGTTCCACGTTGTTGCGCCGAGTCTTCCTGGATATGCGTGGTCGGAGGCAGTGCTGGAGAAGGGCTTTTTTGCGGAGAACTACGCCGAGGTGAGCATTCGTGATCTTTCCGCTTGAGCTTGAGGACCCCAGACTGACATCCTCACCCATTGCAGCTCTTCAACAAGTTGATGCTCTCGCTGGGCTATACCGAATATGTGACGCAAGGTGGAGACTGGGGCCATGCGGTAAGAACTCCATATTTTAAGCATAATGTTAACAACAACTTTGAATGTATCGTAGCTGACCCTTACCACTGCATCTAAATACGGTTCTACACATGTCAAAGCGTGTCATTCAAACATGCCAATGTAAGCCGCCAAGTTCACAGCTCCCCACCGATACTCATCTTGGTCCGCTATTAACAAACTAGATGCGACCCGCCAAAGTTGCTTGAAAACCCTATAACAGTGCTCAAGTGCTTGATCACGTCCTTCACAGCGCGTGAGCGAGAGGCAGCAGTCGCTTGCCAAAACATCATGAAGAATGGCATGGGCTACTTTTACGAACAATCCACCAAGCCTCAGACGCTCGGGTACAGCCTAGCCGACTCGCCTGTCGGCCTACTCGCATGGATATACGAGAAGCTCGTCACATGGACAGACGCTTATCCATGGACTGATGACGAAGGTGAATGAAAACAGTACTGTGTCCTAAGTCACAAACCTTCTTGAATCGGCTTGGCAGTGCTCACGTGGATCTCGATTTATTGGTTCTCGCGCTCAGGGCCCGCAGCCTCCATCAGGATTTACTACGAGTTTGTACATGCGGAGAACACGGCCGCATTTCCCAAAACATCCGTTCCAGTTGGTCTGTCCTTCTTCCCCAAGGAACGTTTGCATTTCCCTAGAGTGTACGTCTCCTCCGTGTCTTCATTTGTTTTATTCTATGTTGGGCTGACAAAGGCGAATAGGTTGTTGCGTGCCCAAGGTAAGATCGTGTTCGAGTCGGAGCACGAGGCCGGTGGGCACTTTGCAGCATACGAACAGCCTGAAGCACTCGTGGGAGACCTCCGGAAAATGTTCGGCAAATCTGGACCCGCAGCGGGAGTCGTCCCAGGATGTTCTGGCTATTGATCGAACGGAGAGAATTACTGTAAGATAGTCTGGTGGCCAGAGAGGGCTGTATGACTGGGATCTAGGCATCGTGTTGGTTTACTTGATTGTACCTCGACTCGGGCCGTCCGTGCCCAAGAGTATGGTCTGAACGTGAACAGTTACTTATACATGTTTCTTATTGTACACCTTTTTCGTCGTCATCAGGAGTGGCCGATATGATGACCTTTGGCTCGTAAACTCCTCGACATTCTTGACTTCCTCTTCAGAACGTTTGATATCGACTGCATCTGTGCTCGATGCTCTAAAGCCAGGTGGGTCTGGGAACCGGAAACGGTCTGACCAATTGGTTCTTTCGGTTTATCAAGAGATATGGTGCCGACGATAGGTGCCGAGACATCTACATGCACGGAGAGATAAGTTCCTCCCCACTGCTGAAATGAATGGGACCCACGAACTCTCTTTGGCCAGGGTTCAAGCTAGAAAAATCTGCGCCATAATTGAGCCAATGATTTCTTCATCGCTTGTGGGAGGTCATTTCCACATGGTAAAGTGAGGACACTAAGGAGTCTAACTGCCTGACCACTTCCCGGTTGTTGGGCTCTTCGATGTAGGCTACATGTCACGCAAGCTAACCAGGTAACGTAAGTAGGGCCGTTTCCGTTCCAGGGAATTCGGCCCACAGGACTCCCACAGGTTGTTATTGGCACGGATACTGCGTCTCTGAGAGGGCGTGTGAGGGCAGCGCAGGTCAGAGAAACTCACGGGAACGAACCCACACTAAAGCTCTGGGACTGAGGGCTGAGAACGACTGCGTACGCGGGGAAAGGACGTAAACCTTGGGCCATTGAGCGTAGGAATCATTTCACGCTCTTTATCACAGTATACGAAGTTATGAGGACTCGGCATCGAGATGCAAGGCATGACACGATTTCAGATCGCATGATCTGGTAAGGAATGTGATCAGTCTCTCCCTATTGTACAGAGAATATCGCACCGTGCTCACTTTGCATCTGGTGGACTGAACGCCGAAGATCTGATGAAGAGATGGAGCGACGGGGCATTGGAATTGCGAGATTAAGCATGAACCAATGCCGATGTAGCGCACCCAACCTTTCTGGACAACCCGGTGAAGCGTTCGCATCTTGGGATGAGCAAACGAATTATCATGGCCCGTTTTGGTCTCATGATGCTCGCTAGCGCCTGAGGTTGCCGCCACGAAGAACCCGCAACCCCCCTAAAACCCCTTATGTCCCTTATATCTCCGAGTGAGTCAGATCAAAATATTTTAAATGAACTAAAACCAACAAAAGAAATATGTTCATGTTCTCTTTTAAGTGCTAGGTTTTACATTTTCGCTTTTGTGATGAGGAATAGACGAGATTGCGAATGTATCATGAAGAGGATGACCATCGATGACTACTGACTTGCCTAAAGGGGTGTGCGTTCTTCATGACGCCTGCCTTACTGTAAGTTGTGCCGGCAGAGTCATGGGACCGAACACTTACTTATCGTGGTGCATTTGGAGCACACAGACTCCACTCATCCACCCTACCATCTCCCAACCATGACCTCTGAGCAGACTTTCAAAATATCTGTCCCAGACGACGCAGTCGCCCTACTCAAGCGCAAGCTCGAGGACACCCGCCTTCCAGACGAAGTCAACGCAGCTGGGTGGGATTACGGCGCGCCGCTCGGCGACATCAAGCGGCTAATTGGCAGGTGGAAGGACGGGTACGACTGGCGCACGCACGAACGCGAGTTAAATGCGCTCCCTATGTTCACGCGCACTGTCGCCGTGGAAGGGTTCGGCGAGCTGAGTGTGCATTACGTGCACCAGCGGAGTGCCGTCGAGGGTGCCATCCCGCTACTGTTCGTCCACGGCTGTACGTCGTCTACCGTTTCTACCTGAGGCTCCCCCAAAACATGATTGAATTTGTAATGTACATGGTATGCAGGGCCAGGAAGCTTCCTCGAGGTGACGAAGGTGCTACCGCTCCTGACGGTGGGTTCTGCTGACCACCCAGCGTTCCACGTTGTTGCACCAAGTCTTCCTGGGTATGCATGGTCGGAAGGGGTGCTGGAAAAGGGCTTTGTTGCGGAGCACTACGCCGAGGTGAGCAGTATTTAGCTTCTCGAGCTTTCTCGCTTGAACACTCGCACTTATCATTTCCGCCGAACCCAGCTCTTCAACAAGTTGATGCTCTCGCTAGGCTACAATGAATATGTAACGCAAGGTGGAGACTGGGGTCATGCGGTAAGAGCCTCTGGTCATACGTAGAACGTCACCCAGATGACAGCAACCATCGAAGCTGACCCTTCACACGGCATCCAAATACGGTCCTAAACATGTCAAAGCGTGTCATTCAAACACGCCCTTGTAAGCTGCCCTGACTGAATGTCCACTGCCCCCGGACGATTCTCACTTTGGTTCTCTATGGAAACATAGATGCGACCCGCCCAAGTTCCGTGAAAACCCCATCACGGTACTCAAGTGCTTGGCCACGTCCTTCACGCCACGCGGCCGAGAGGAAGCGAATTATTCCAAAAACTTCCTGAAAAATGGCACGGGCTACTATGCCGAACAGAACACGAAGCCGCAGACGCTTGGGTTCAGCCTGGCTGACTCGCCCGTCGGCTTGCTCGCATGGATATACGAGAAGCTCGTCACGTGGTCGGATGCGTATCCATGGACCGATGACGAAGGTGAACTAACATCCACCATACCTCCAGTTACAAGCCTAACTGAACCGAATTCGTAGTGCTCACCTGGGTCTCGATTTATTGGTTCTCATGCGCAGGACCCGCAGCGTCCGTTAGGATCTACTACGAGTCCGCACATGTGGTCAATCGGGCTAGATTCCCCAAGACATCCGTCCCGATCGGCCTATCCTTCTTCCCCAAGGAGCTTTTACACTTACCCAGAGCGTGCGTCCTCACCGTGCTTCTTCTGTTGATACTATGTTGGGTTGACGAAGGCGAATAGCTTGTTACGGGCCCAAGGTAAGATCGTGTTCGAGTCGGAGCACGAGGTCGGTGGGCACTTCGCGGCATACGAGCAGCCTGAAGCACTCGTCGGCGACCTCCGGAAAATGTTCGGCAAATCTGGACCTGCGGCGGGCGTCGTCCGGGGTTGTTCTGGATATTGATCGAACAGAGCGAATTAAGATAGTCTGGTAGCCAGAGAGTGTTGTATGACTCTGATCTAGGCATTCTGTGTTGGTTTACCTGATTGTACGTCGACCGAGGCCATTCATGCACGCCCAGGAGTATGGTATGAATGTCAAAGCTAATTATACATGTAACCTTTCTCATCATGATCAAGAGTGGCCAATATGATGACCATGGCCTTGTAAAATTCCTCGACATACTTGACTTCCTCTTCAGAAGATTGATATTGAATGCATCTGTGCTCGATGCTGTAAAGCCAGTTGGGTCTGGGAATTGGCCTAAGGAAGAGACAAACGGAGAGTTTATCACAGAGTCTTTCCAGGCGCGTTGAGATACAGCTTACAGAACTACGAAAGAAGTCTGAGTTGCAAATGAGTTGATACTATGAGCGCGAATGTGTTGTTTACGGTTTACGGAGGTAGGTAGGCTGGCCATCTCCAGCAGCCTATCCAGGAGCACGTATGTCACGGAGATCCCGCGGACTGATCACACGCGCCTACAATGAAGGACTTACTGCAAAGATTGGGGGATTTCTCCATCTGAGACCGCGGGCGGCAACTCGAAAAAATCTTAATTTAGCGCCGAATATTAGCTTGCGCCTACTACGCGAGCGCCACCGGCAGAGTTATGGGACCGAACCCCCACTTCTTGTGGTGCGTTCGAAGCATCCACACCCGACAACCCACCAACCATGACCTCTGAGCAGCCCTTCAAAATAACCGTCACAGACGACGCACTCTCCCTACTTAAGCGCAAGCTCGACGACACCCGCCTGCCAGATGAGGTCAACGCAGCCGGGTGGGACTACGGCGTGCCACTTGGCGACATCAGGCGGCTCGTTGGCAGGTGGAAGGACGGCTATGACTGGCGCACGCACGAGCGCGAGCTGAACGCGCTCCCCATGTTCACGCGCGCCATTGCGGTGGAAGGATTCGGCGAGCTGCGTGTGCATTACGTGCACCAGAGGAGTACCATTGAGGGTGCCATCCCACTGCTATTCGTTCACGGATGTTCGTTATATCCCACTTCTACGAGTCTTTATTGAGTCGTGCGTGGTATTCAGGGCCAGGAAGCTTCCTCGAGGCGACGAAGGTACTTCCCCTTCTGACGGCGGGTTCTGCTGATCACCCAGCGTTCCACGTTGTTGCACCGAGTCTTCCTGGGTATGCATGGTCGGAAGGGGTGCTAGAGAAGGGTTTTGTTGTGGATAACTACGCCGAGGTGAGCAACATTTAGCTTCGGGATCTTTCTCCCGTGCGCACTCACGACTATTATCCTCGCCAAACCTAGCTCTTTAACAAGTTAATGCTCTCGTTGGGCTACACCGAATATGTGACGCAAGGCGGAGACTGGGGCCATGCCGTAAGAACCTCACATAATAAGTAGAACGTTGATGGCAACTTTGAATACATCGTAGCTCACCCTTAGCACGGCATCCAAATACGGTCCTAAACATGTCAAAGCGTGTCTTTCAAACATGCCCATGTAAGCAACCCTGAGTGCATGTCCTCTGCTCCTCACCGATTCTCATCTTGGTCCGCTATGGAAACGTCAACAACAAACCAGATGCGACCGGCCCAAGTTGCTTGAAAACCCAATAACAATACTCAAGTGCTTAATTACGTCCTTCACGTCGCGCAATCAAGAGGCAGCAGCCGCCACCCGAAAGTTCTTGAAGACTGGCACGGGCAACATTGCCATCCAGTCTACTAAGCCGCAGACGCTCGGGTACAGCCTGGCCGACTCGCCCGTTGGCCTGCTGGCGTGGATATACGAGAAGCTCGTCACGTAGACAGATTCGTATTCATGGACCGACGACGAAGGTGCGGTGTTACTGTAACGCCCACCATATCTCAATTTACAAAGCTACCTGGACCGATTTTGTAGTGCTCACGTGGGTCTCAATTTATTGGTTTTCGCTCGCAGGACCCGCAGCATCCATCAGGATCTACTACGAGTTCGCACATGCAGACAAACGGGCTAGATTCCCCAAGACATCCGTCCCGATCGGCCTATCCTTCTTCCCCAAGGAGCTTTTACACTTACCCCGAGCGTGCGTCCTCACCGTGCTGATTCTCTTTATACTATGTTGGGCTTACGAAAGTGAATAGTTTGTTACGTGCCCAAGGGAAAATCGTGTTCGAGTCGGAGCACGAGGTCGGTGGGCACTTTGCAGCATACGAACAGCCTGAAGCACTGGTGGGCGACCTCCGGAAAATGTTCGCCAAATCTGGACCTGCGGCAGGAGTCGTCCCAGGATGTTCTGGCTATTGATCGAATGGAGCGAATTAAGATAGTCTGGTAGCGAGAGAGGGTGTGACTGTGATCTAGACATCTCGTGTTGATTGTACCTCGACCCGTGCCGTCCGCGCCCAGGAGTATGGTCTTGATGTGAACAGTTACAGTACGTATCCATGCTTCCGTATTGTACAGCTTTTTCGTCATCATCAGGAGTGGCCGATATGATGATCATTGGTTTGTAAAGTTCCTCGACATACTTGACTTCCTCCTCAGAAAGTCTGCATCTCGCTGTAAAACCAGTTGGGTTAGGGAATCGGAAAAGACCCAACCAGTCAGTTTATCAAGAGACGTGATGCCGACGAAGGGTGCCGAGACCTCTGCATGCACCTAGCGATGAATTCCTCCTCACTGACAATTGAAGCGAATGAGACCTACGGGCCTTCTTTATAGTTTGGGTCCAAGCTAGAGAGATCTGCGCCATGTTCGCGCCAAGATATTCTTGGACGCTTGTGTGGGCATGAGGGAATGTCGTCTACGATATGGCACTGTGAGGCCGGGAGGCTCCCCGCCTGGCTACTTCCTGGTTGCTGAGCTCATTGAGGTACATATCGCACCAGGTGGCAGCTACCCAGATAACGTGAGTGAGTAGAGCCGTTTCATTTCCAGTGAAATACAGCCAACAGGTTGTCATCGGAACGGATACTGCCGTCTAGTACGAGGGGGCATGTGAAGGCACCGCGAGCCAGCGAAAAGCACGGGATCGAACCGGCACCAAAGGACTGTGACTGAGGCCTGAGGTCTTGGAACGACCGCGTACCCTGGGAAGGACGTATACCTATCATTTCGCGATCTTTCTCACGTTATATGAGGTTGTAATGGCTCGGCATTGAGATGAGCGTAATCTGGTGGGAAAATCAACCATTTTCTCGATAATGTGTCACATAGTACTCGCGTTGCATCTGGTGGAGTGAACACGGGGTATCGATCTGATGAGTACACGGAGTGACGGATACTATGTAGTTGAAATAGGTTAGGCACAGCATGAACTCATGCCGATAGTGGCGGACACAACACTTCTTTGAAGCGCTTGCATCTGTGGGGAAAAGGCAACGGCGATTAGTGAACTAATTATCATAGCTTCCCGTCATGGCAACCAGAAACCACGCACAAACTCCTCCACTTCAAGTTGTTGTCGAAGCGATGGCCTATGAGAACACGTCGCGTCAGAGCGCAGTATCGGCGACCAAATGACAAAACATTACAGGACGTTGATATAGTCAAGCTGCACTTCACGCAGCTGGACTTTGTCAAAGATGTGCTTCCTGCTCTGGCAGACCATGCTGGTTTACATAACCCCCCAAGGCGAGCGGGAAACAACATGTTGGACGTACGGAGTTGTGGTTCGGTGCACACGAAGATGAAGTGTTGCATGCAAGCTTGGATGACCTTATTTATGACCACGATCTCTTCCAGAAGCAGATTCAATTGTTGATAGCCTGCCAAGAGTGGTCACCGATATGCCATTGGGATATGACCACCGTCTCGTCAGCCTTGCACGACGGCAAAAAATAATGCTTCTGCTGTTCCTCGTAGTTCACGTCAGGAGTGTCGAAAGTCTGAATGCCGTTTTACTACGGTTTTAGTAATTGAAACCAAGAGTTTTTTTTTGTCGTAGATCGTGACCTCAATTAGAGATAGGGTATGAAGACGAGTTCATGGCAGGCCTGCGGCAGAGATATATGATATGTAGCAGTTTCAGACGCTACGCATGGACTGGCGTCATTGAATAGCCATCGAGTCTCAGAAGCCTCAATCCCCAGCGGCCATCTTGATGAGATGCGAAGTAGATGAAATAACTTCTAGTAGTGAGAGAACAGCTTGAGAAAGAGACATGCGGAGAGGTACAACAGAGTCTCTCCCGAAAAGTTGAGATGCAGCTTAGAGAACTGCGAAGGGAGTTGCAAAGGAGGTGATACTAGCAAACATGATGAGCTGGAGCGCGAAGGAGTTGTTTACAGAGATAGGCTGACCATCACCAGCAGCCTGTCCAGAAACATGTGTCACGGGGATCCAGTGAACTGATCACAACGCACCTACAACGAAAGATTAAAAGATTGTGGAGGATTTCTCCCTTTGATTCCGCGGGCGGCAACTCGCAAGGCAACTCGTGAGAATATTATCTTATTATCACGTGTCCATGTCCTGGTTTACAGAACGGTGGGGAGTTGCAACATGATTTTTGAAGGGATCGGAAGATATTCTGACCTGATCCTTTGTTATACAATCGAACAGATATTAATTGTTGAAAAATCTCACAAAGAGTGGAGATGATATGATGTTTTCGCCTTGCGATTTCATGACATTGTGCCAAACTTCGCAAATTCCGAAAAATATGTCCTCGCTTGGACTCAGTATTACACCTCATAGCACAGGCACTTCAATACACGATTATAAGGTGCTATTAGACCATCCTACGAAATCTCAGGTCACCGGTGTACCTGCAGCCAAGAAACAAAGCCGGCCCTTGAGCAGAATCGAAATTCCGATCGGTGTTGGTTGAATCACGTGCCTACCTGACCTTGCGCACAAAGTTTTGCAAATCCCAGCTTTTGGAGTGGGCTCGCCGGCTTTCCTCTGACACAACTTCCTCACATTCTCTTTAAATCCTGGTGTTGTAGCCATTTCGCTTCGAGATTATCGTACCCATCTACAATTTCTAATTGAAGGAGGTGATGCCGATCATTCTCTGTTTGTTATTTACTTTAAATTTTACAACTCCGGGATGCTGATGGTATCATAGCACCGAACATGCATGATATCCGCTAGCACCTACGCGAGTGCCACCGTTATGGGACCGAACCCCATTTCTCGTGGTGCATTCGAAGCACTCATCCACACCTTACTATCTTCCAACCATGACCTCTGAGCAGTCTTTCAAAATATCCGTCCCAGACGATGCGCTCGCCTTACTCAAGCGCAAGCTCGAGGAGACCCGCCTTCCAGACGAAGTCAACGCAGCCGGGTGGGCTTACGGCGCGCCGCTAGGCGACATCAGGCGGCTCGTTAGCAGGTGGAAGGACGGATATGACTGGCGCAAGCATGAGGGGGAGCTAAACTCGCTCCCTATGTTCACGCGCACCATTGTGGTGGAAGGGTTCGGCGAGCTGAGTGTGCATTATGTGCTTCAGCGGAGTACCGTCGAAGGTGCCATTCCGCTGCTCTTCGTCCACGGCTGTATGTCGTCTCCCGTTCTACCTCTCCGAGTCATTATTAAAGGCATAATGTACATGATGTGCAGGGCCAGGCAGCTTCCTCGAGGTGACGAAGATGCTGCCGCTTCTGACGGCGGGTTCCCCTGATCACCCAGCGTTCCACGTCGTTGCACCAAGTCTTCCTGGGTATGCATGGTCGGAGGCGGTGCTGGAGAAGGGCTTTTTTGCGGAAAACTACGCCGAGGTGAGTAGCATTTAGCTTCGCGATCTTTCTCGCTTGAGCTTGAACACTCGCGACTATCGTCCCCGTCCAATACAGCTCTTCAACAAGTTGATGCTCTCACTGGGCTACACTGAATATGTGACGCAAGGCGGAGACTGGGGACATCCAGTGAGAACCTCACGTTATAAGCCGAGCGTCCCCCATATGACGGCAAACAATGTAGCTGACCCTTACCACGGCATCCAAATACGGTCCTAAACATGTCAAAGCGTGTCATTCAAACATGCCCATGTAAGCCACCCTGAGTACACGTCCTCTGCTCCCGCCGATTCTCATATTGGTCCACTATGGGAAAATCAACAAACTAGATGCGACCCGCCCAAGTTGCTTGAAAACCCCATCACAGTACTCAAGTGTTTGATCACGTCCTTCACAGCGCGTGAGCGAGAGGCAGCAGCCACCACCCACAATTTCAGGAAGACTGGCATGGGCTACTATGCCGAACAGACCACGAAACCGCAGACGCTTGGGTTCAGCCTGGCTGACTCGCCCGTTGGCCTGCTGGCATGGATATACGAGAAGCTCGTCACGTGGACAGATTCATATCCATGGACCGATGACGAAGGTGAACTAACATCCACCATACCTCCAGTTACAAGCCTAACTGACCCGGTTTCGTAGTGCTCACCTGGGTCTCGATATATTGGTTCTCACGCGCAGGACCCGCAGCGTCCGTTAGGATCTACTACGAGTCCGCACTTACGGTCAATCGGGCTAGATTCCCCAAGACATCTGTCCCGATCGGCCTATCCTTCTTCCCCAAGGAGCTTTTACACTTACCCAGAGCGTGGGTTCCCACCGTGCTTCTTTTGCTTATATTCCGTTGTGCTTACGAAGGCGAATAGTTTGTTACGGGCCCAAGGGAAGATCGTGTTTGAGTCAGAGCATGAGGTTGGTGGGCACTTTGCAGCATACGAGCAGCCTGAAGCACTCGTGGGAGACCTCCGGAAAATGTTCGGCAAATCTGGACCTGCGGCGGGCGTTGTCCCTGGATGTTCTGGCTATTGATCTAACAGAGCGAATTAAAATAGTCTGGTAGCCCAGAGAGTGCTGTATGCCTGTGATCTGAGAATCTCGTGTTGGTTCGCCTGATTATATTTACTAACGTTCGGACTTCCGAGAAGTGCCACGACCTGGGTCGTCCGCATCCGGGACTATGGTCTCATGGTGAACAGTTGCTTATAATTTTTCTGTATTGTACACCTTTTTTAGTCTTGCACCCTCATCATCACCAGGAGTGGCTGATATGATGAATGATCAAGGGCCAATAAGGTTCCTCGATATTCTCGACATCCTCTTCAGAAAGGCTGAGATCGACCGCATCTGTGCTCGACAGTGTAAGCCAGTTGGATTAGGGAATCGAAAATGAGCCAACGAATTGTTTCTTTCAGTTTATCAAGGGACGTGATGACACCGATGGGTGCAGGCATGGATCGATAAGCGCCTCCCTACGGCTGAAACTTCTGCGACCCACGACTCGAAACCCCTTCGGTTAGTGTCTACGCCACCGTGACGGTTAAGCCGGCCGGGAATACGAGTCATGGAAACCCAGGTGATATCGGAGACCTACGAGCATATGTCGACCTGACTTAGATGTCGGAGGGGACTCAAACAGGGAAGGGTCTACCATTTACTTGTGTTTACCTTTCTAACAGATCGTTAACTAATTCTGACTTGCTAATCACCTTGCAATTGCCGAGAAGGTGAGAAAGCAAGGTGACTTACGCTCATACAGATATCCTGATTATATGCGTCAGTCATCCAATATCTCGCCTCTGGGGAAAGGCGAGTGATTTCCGGGTGATTTCAAATATCCTTTTCTTACTTGATACGCGACCAAGCATTGCAGGTTACATCAGTAACGACGCCGGAAATGCAAGAGTAAAAGCTGCGGTGAAGCCAGGGTCAACATGTCTGCTGCGATCCTCACATTTCCCGACATGCCTACACCTGACGACAGTAAAATAACACTCGGTGGTACCTCTCCACTCCACTCCACTCTTCTGCAACCCGGCAGAACTAGATATGCGTTGCCTTCTGCTTACTTAGAACCTAGCGGACTTACCACCTCTCAGCGGGTCACTGGAGCTTGTACAAGGACGTTGCCGAACGACACGAGGTGATCGAGGTGATGATAGGCTAAAAGGACGCCATACATGAATGCTGTCCCCGATGAAAGTGTTCGCCATTGTCAGTGCTCCGTTAATCGTACCGTGACCCTTCTAAACTTATCCATAGAAAAGACATCCAGATCTCCACTGACTATACTACATTGATATCACGACCATACAAAACCCATATCTTTCACCCTGTTCTTTTGTTCCTATTTTGACACCACAGATTCCTGGAAATAGGTTCAGTGAGTAAACCCTTTCTCGTGATATCGGGATTAAGAACCTGGATCGATCGTGTGAATGACTCTGGTTCCCAGGAACCCATCACGTCATGATGAAGCGCTCACCTTTTCCAGTGCCTGTGCAAGTCCGTTTTCCAACTGCCCACAGAAAGTCTCCCCCTTCAAAGCGTGCACCTTTGAGCATGGATCACAGTTTTTCGATCTGATGTGAGTGTTCAGAGCAAAAAAGTATGTCCCACGG
>WITN01001023.1:0-28644 GCA_015025155.1 Lactarius quietus
TTCAGAGGATTATGGATCAAGAAGTTTCTATTAGCCGAGGTGCGACTATTATTCCCTGGGTCTTCGAACGTGGACGTTCTACCTGAAAAAGGGGTAATGTCACGGTTTGACATCGTTCGGACTAATTATATCATCATCATTACGAGGTCTCGGAGTTCGGGACACTTACTATACGGTTATGACTACGATAGTAAGCCTCAATTAGTCATGGACACTGACGCGTCGCCGGTACTTGGGTTCACCGGTGTTTCAGGTATTATTAGAACGGACTATGACTCATTACTAGTATAGTGATACTAGGGTTTGGATTCTAAGCTGCGCTTTAAAGCCAGCGAGTAACTGTATATAAGTTGTAGTATCAAGACCAAGGCTCTCTAGCTTGGTCTTCTTGAATCATCACCAGTCTATTCCTCTCGTCTTCCAATCTTTCGATTGAAGCTTATCCTCGGGATACCCTAGTGTCTAGTAAAGCGACCTAGTGGCAGTGCAACTAAGCTAAGTTGCCAGTGACTTCCACGATTCATCCATATACTCGAGTATCACGCCGCAAGGTTGTTCAAGTCGAACAAGCGTTCGGTGATAACGCTACACAGCTGGTCTGTGTAGGGAAGGTGATTCTTAGCAGGCAAGTTCAAGACATAAAGTATTTACAACAAGTAGAGATGTGGCAGACGGGGCCGGTGCATTAATAGGACCATGTCGAAATTTGCATGCCATTCTCTGGTTGAAAATGAGGTGACATGGATGGCTGTGGTGGGTATGGGAAGTGGGGAGGGAATGGGGTCATTGTCGTGGTTGGTTGGGATCCACATTGTGGACTTCAAAGTTATTTTTCAGGAAACGCAACAAGTCACCGTGTTCGTGTTCAGTTGAAGCGTGGGAAGTAGTTTCACACTCCGGCACATTGCATGACAACAATGGTTCATTTCTCAGTCTCCCACACTCCAAGTCCAAGACAGCGAAGGCTGGACACTATCCACCCACTTGTTTCCCCCCACGGAGCAAGCAGGATTCCCGGGGACTACCACTGGTTGTAAGTACTCAGACTCTTGAACTCGCCGTTAATAGCTACTAATAATCACTTCCAACATGTGCGAGCTAGCAACAAGACACCTCCGACACCGCCTCAAGTTCTCAACAAGCCCAAAAAAAGATGAGTGGTTTTTTAAGCTACCAATGTCGTATTAATCGCAAGCTCATGTACCCTAGCACCACATGCCAGCGCATCATGCCCATCGACACTGCAACAAAGACTGCCACCCCACAAATCCCAGCTACACCCCCAAGCTCAGACCACCCAATTACGACGGTGGCACAAGGCAGAGGGTGGAGCCCTGCATGCCAAAGCACCAACTTCCCCACCAGCCTCATAACAAAGGCGACTGGCAGTAGACACTTGTGGCAATCTTTCTTTGTATATCAGCCGTAGATATTTCGAATAAATGGTTCTTTTCTGAATGACAAAAAATGATCTGAGTTGACGCTAGGGTGACTTGAGACGACTACAAAACAACAAAAAATGACCATATATTGATCCCGAAATAATGCACTCAAGCGTACACAACCTGACTAAATCCGACTCTGAACAGACCTAGATTAGTCAATCGGGGTCAGAAATCTTGCAAATAGTCATTTCCAGGATATTCTGACTACCGATGACCTGATCGGACATCCAGCTGACCCCAGCCGACTATCCTTTTTTAGGCTCGGATCCAGCCGGTGTTCGAACTCAGCAGCTCCGCACAGCTCTCGTTCTCAACCGGCTGGGCTCAAATGTATAGAAAGTGGTCGGCTAAGCGTGAGAAATTCGCCTCAGTCGAATTTTCACTCTCGTGAAATCCTCTCCTCCCTAGGATCTTCGACGCGCCCTCCATTTCCGAAGCGTCCACCTCAAAATCAGCGCGAAATGTATATCATTACCAAATATAATCAATTTTAATACATTCGACGTTCGTCTAAGATCAATGAAATGAGAAATTCGAAAAATTGTGATTTTCTTCTGATGGTGCCATAGGGTGCGGTGACGGGGACGGGGAGAACGGCCCAAATTGTGGTATGGCTGGGTGTGAATGCCGTGATGGCGGTAGGTGTGGTTGGTATTGGGACAAAGGGAGTTGAGTTTGGGACGGGGTGGGCGTGGGGGGCTCGAAGTTGGGAATGTGTTGAGCAGCAGCCATGCGAGGCTCACCCGATGACGACACGACAACGGACGGAGTACGGAAGGGGCTGTGACAGCTGAATAAAGGAGGGTAGTACCGAGAAGCGGCAGAATTGGGAATAGGGGTCGATGTGCGGCTCCAGTGATGGCTGACTGCTGTTGGCGTCCGTAGCTGAAGGTTCACTGAAGGTCCGAAAGAGGAGGTGGGAAAATGGGGAGTGTGATGAGCAGCTGAGTGACGAAGAGGTGGGGAATGGCTTGAGGCCATTGGGGGCGTATGTGGATGAGCCGGTGTATGCCACGAACCTGAGGACGTTGACGCCACTGGCTGACTTGGCAGCGGCAGTCTGTAGGGGGTGAGAAGGCGCAGTGCTGCATTGGGATACACGGGATGTTGATAAGACTGTGATGGTACTGGTAGCTGCGGTGGGGGGAATGAGTGTGGGGGGGCCGGTGATGCGTCTGTCTTCAAATCGCTTGGAGTTGGGCCGTTGCTGTACGCGATGGGTTGCGAGAAGGGGTGCTGGAACGGTTGGGATTGCGACGAGGAAGACTGTGAGGACTCGGCCGTCACATTGCTCGAGTTGGGTGTGCTTGTGACTGCACGCTGACCCCGCTTCTTCCGCTGTGCGCGTTGTACTGTAGGTGCAAGTAGGTCAACCGGAGAGCAGGACCTCATCCGTTTAGTGTGTCGGGTTGCGGCATACCGCGCATCTCCACCGCTGTGATTTGCACCTAGCCCTTCAACTCGCTCTCCGTCCTGATGGCTGGAGACCGGACATGGTATATCTTTCTCGCGTCGTGGCTGGAATGACATGATAATTGTGGTGACTTTTGCGCCGTAGTTTGACCAGAACATCCATTGAAGTTGCTGTGATAGGTATGCCTTGATCGTCGATTCGGTGCACGGAGAAAGGCAAGCAAGCTTGTAGATGACTTCTTTTGGCAGTATGTAGGAGGCTGTGAGGTAGAAAGGGTGCTCATCGTCAACCAGGACCTTTCGACACCAATCTCGGAGTGCAGAGACAACCTCCAGGTTTGGATGTTTGCTGTACGCAAGCTTTTTTGTCGCAGATGTGAGTCGTGGTCCAGGTCGAACACGATCCAATAGACTGGGGTCACAAATGTCACAGCAGGGGACGGCAGGTTCTGAAAGAGCTCTTTAGACAATGAAAAGCCTTTGGGAACTACACGAACGTGATGGGGGGTTTAGAAAAACGGTTCGAAGGACGTTGCGCCGACACGAGGTTGCTTGAACAAAGAGGTAGGCCCCTTCGCTCTCGTCGTCCTCAGAAAATGCTGTGTCGCTGAGCAGAGTGATGGAGTCATTTGCGTTTTGAGAACCCCGGAAGCGTCCATGACTGCAAGAATAGTCCTTTGCTTCGCTGTGTTGAAGTTGTGCTGCAGCCCCTTGAGACTCGTGCTTTTTCTTCCCGCGGACTCGTTTTTTCGGCTGTGTCAATCGGATGGAGTATGCCGCTGGCTCTACAAGGAGAACTGCAAGGCCAATGGTGTTTGGACCTCGAGCTGCATGGCCAGCACGCTGAACAAAGCTGGAGAGTTTTGCAGGTAGCTTCCATTGAACGATGACATCGATGTCGGGAATGTTACATCCCTTTCAAAGGAAGCATTAGCTGACATGCAAAGTGCAGTGACTGAATGTGCGACGCACCATCCCAGCGGCATCTGTACATACCAGGATTCGAATCTTCCCGGATCTGAAGTGTTCCATAGCCACTGTCCTGTAGTCGACGCTGAGTACAGCGTTGTAGGGGCGGATGACATTGTGTAGGTGTTTCGGGAGTAGGGTGCGAAGGTGGTCAATGATTTCGGCACCGACCTCGATGTTGTCTGCATAGATCCAGGTCTTCTTGAGATTTTCACTGCGTCCAATGCCTGTCGGGATGAGGAAATCTAGATCAGTATATGACTGTAAAGTGTTATGGATGGCGCGGACAACGATCGAGACATTTGCGCGATCATTGCCTAGGTTCTTGAAAAGATATCCGGTTTGAAACTGTAGTTTCTGGGTGATGTCACGGCAGACTCGTCGGGTAAGTGATGCAGAGATGGCGATGACTGGTGTCGGCTTCGGTAGGAACGCACGGGCTACACCAAGTGTCCCATACTTTTTGCGGAATGCAGCCCCCCAGTGGGAGATACAATGGGCTTCATCAACGACGATTGCATACACGCGAGATTGTAGATCTTGTTTGCGAAGGATGTCGTTGATGAACCGTTGGGATAACAATGTCTCGGGGGAAACCAGAACAATCTGATAATTCCCAGCGCAGATATCCTAGAAAACGGTACCTGTATAGATAAGCATTGGCATATACTCGGAAAGACCCTCACCTTAACGGTATCTGGTGTACATGGACCGTTGGCACTGTTGATAGCTATTGCCGTGAGATTGAAGTCAGTTTTGAAGGTCTCAACCTAGGGAAGCATGAGTTATCGTTAATAGGAGAGAGGAAATCCTCACCATCTCGTTTTGAAGCCTGATCAGTGGAGAGACCATAAATGTGAGACGACCATGATTTTTTGCCAGAGCATATGGACCTGCAGCGATGGCTGTCTTGCCGCTGCCAGTAGCAGCATGGCAAAGGGCATCTCGACCTTCTTCTTGAGCTTGTACCATTTCAACTTGGAAGTCATGGGGCTCTCTGCCTCCAAGCATGACTCGCATTGCTTCACGCAGCTGAACGATTTGCTCAGGGGCTAATTTTTCATGTGTTCGTACAGAGGTGTTTCTGGCAGCAGGGATGTTCTCCTGATCATGATCACGGTGTGATGGCATGGTGGTTGGGTCAGTGAGCGGTGAGAGGAGAGGGGCCTGATGGTCACGGTGAAGTTGGGTCAAAAATTTCACTTGGCCGCTCCGATCAAAAGAGGCTGCCCTTCTCCCAAAAAAAATAATTCACAGATCTTTGCGCACTGCACACAGACATTCACCCTCACACAAACATAGTCAGTAGTTTGTTGATTCGTTATGTGCAGTACAATCATATGTGTCCTTGATAGAAAATACATCAGCACACCACTCGAACAAAATGCAGGCTCACCTTAATGCTGAGGGCCTTGATGGTCCGCTACCCCCCTCTTCACCACCCACACAACAGCCGTCGTCCCCTCTTACCGTACTGGATGAGTTGCAAGGTCATACCACCACGCACACATCGTCACCATTATCATCGGCTCCTAACTCACCAACTCTCCATTCCATACTGCCGACGTCTTCTTGGACTTCTCTGGCCCAATCGCTCGTAAACGTTGGAGACAGTGAAGACAGCTTCGTACTGTCGTCCCCGATCAGATGCAGAGATGACATGCTGCGAAAAGCTCAGAAACGACGTGTTGAGGATCGAGAGAGAAAACGCACGGAGGCCTTCCAGGAGTGCCTGGGAGTACTGTCAAGACACAAATTGACCTTCGCAGAACTCACTGATTATGTGCTATTTCGTGGTGACCCAGATGTTCAGAGGCAATACAAGGATTTCGTTGGCGATGAGGACCTCATTACACGCATGCTCGACCTGTTTGTGTCAAGCAGGGCAAACAAGGTGTGCCAAAAGGCTGTCAAAGACTGGACAGAGTCGACAGTGGGGCAGGCCATCAACAAGGAAGTAAACGCTGCAACACGAAGTGGTGACTTACGAATATCGGAACGCGATATTGATTCCTCCTTTGCCTCCAGTGTCGGGTTTGAAGAACTGAAAGCCATGGTTCAGCACCGTTGCCCGATGTTTGTCAGGCTTCTGGTGAATGTAATTACCACGGGTCGGCAGCGTGAAAGTGCTTCCAAGGGTCGGTTGGCTGCCAAAGTACATGTGAGGGTTGGTAGTCAGTTGAATATGGCATGCAGACTTACACATTCCCTTAGACTGCTGCATTCATTGTTCTCAACCTCCTAGGTGCCCGGAGCCAGAAGAACAGCTACATGCGTCATGTGATGGGGCTGTATCTGTACTCAACGGGGGCTTCGAGACAACAAATAAGCGTCATGAATCACCTGGGGTTATCAGTCAGCTACGTGACCCTTGCTGGACGAGGGAACAAGGCCGAAATACTACTCACCAGCAAAACAACAGGGGCACAACGGTACAAATATCGCCTAGGAACACTTGAAGCTCTGTCAGAGTCAATGAGACAGGAGACACGGAATGTGGCTGCGACAAAGCTGTACCAACTAGTGTATGATAATATCAACATGCTATGGAAGGTCGCAGAACAAATACTGGGACGCACCGGTATGTTCTCAACCCTCTGTCTCGTAGACAGGGCTAAACAGATGATCCAGACTCCATGGAAAATGGGACTTGCGCGACAATTGTGTCTCTTTACCACGCAAAGGTTGAAGACTTGGACACTGCCGAACTGGAAAGAAGGTTCAGCATGGCGCCCAAGCTCGAAGCTAGCGACATCGCGCTTACCAAAGACGAGACCGCGTTCTACCGCAAATGTCTGATCCACACCGTTCTTCGGATCGCAGTTCAGCATGGAGGCCCAGGGCTACAAGCTTTTCGGAAGGACTTACAAGCTATGGAGCCACAGAGTGAGTTTCGAATCGACGTACACAAGTCAGAGATCTATCCATTACCAGCAATGAACATCAATGAGTCATCCACCATCGGAAACGCAGAAGTCATTGATGCAGTGATGAAGGAGCTAAATGTCGACACATCAAAGCCCGAGTTCTGTGAGAACCTGAAGCTAGTAGCTGGAGACCAACTTTCGATTGCACAGCTCCGTGCAGTTCTTTCTGCGCGTGCAGGAAATGAGGGTAGTGCGTCATCTCTTCGGTGGGCCATTTTTATTCCAGGTCTTTTTCACTGCAAGATTGCTGCGACGAATGGCTTTATTCAGACTCACTTTGGCCACCCAAACCGAGATGTGATCGATCCCGCATCCCTTTCCTCCCACAACACACTCCTGCAACGCAAGCCCATCATCCTCTCCTCACTCCCACCCTTTCGAACATGCCGCGACCTCATCTTCGTATCCCTCTATGCCCGCATCTTGCACTGCCTACTCAAGGTGTCCGGTGCACATTCACTTGACTCGTTCTCAGAAGGACTTGACTGGGACAAGCTATGTGGCTATGCCGAAGCTGTGGTGGACGCCTTTGCTGATGCACGCTTGGTTGACGATCTTCGTTTCTCAAATGAGCAGGAGCTGGATGGACTTGTAGGGGACATGGTGTTCGAAAACGCTGTGCTATTCCTACGTGACGGACTTATACTCCGAGAGTTCTCAGATGCCATCAAATGTGGAGACTCTGGTCGCGTGCTTTTGGTCTTGAAGCTCTGGGCCTTCAGCTTTCGAGGAAGCGGGCGTGCTAAGTATGCATACGAGGTACTGCACCTACTTCATAACATCACCCATGTGTGGCCGAAACCGGTAGTGTTCGTCATTTCTCTTCTTTTGATGGCATTGATTAGTTGATTACCGCATTCTCAGGAAGATTGTCCTCAACAACTGGCTTGTGAATCCAACCGGCAAGGCAAACTCATTCGTTGAGTTGGACTTAATGCAAGAACACCTCAATTATTGGATCAAGGTGCGTGTCTGCCACATGCGCTCCTTCGTTCCCTCCCCAACAGCCCCGAGCAGAACTACTACCAAGCCCATGGCAGTGGCGCATCATGGGAATGGCTCGCAACAATCTCGCCTTGCATCGAGGTTCTGCGACGACTTGCAACAGAAGTCAACGGCGCCCTGGGCTCAAAGCAGGGAAACCGACACGCCGCTCCTGACCTGACCAAGGATATCAAGATACTTATGGACAGCCTCAAGCAGAACAAAGTATACGAAAGGGTCCTTGGCCGGACCCTAGGGGATGAGGAAAGCCCTGCGCCAGATGTCATTGATGAGGGCATCGCCACGCTGACTCTGGGTGCGAAGGCCCCTCTCCAGCAATTCAACCGGATGGTCAAGACCCTCCAAGGACGCTGCAGCATAGCGCCCTTGGTTGGCATGACACCGCATACACAACCTCGAGAAACCGGTAAGGTTTTCTCCTCCTTGGCTATTGACTCAGATTTGCTCACGCCGCAGGTACTAGCTGGTTCCGACATATCTTTGGCTTCAACTGAAGACGAACACGCATTCACTGGCCTGAGCATTGGCTTCGACAGCAATGAAGAACCCGGGGTTGACGAAGACTTGGAGCTGGTTCTTGAAGAAACCCAACCCATCCTCAGCTTACAAACGGCAGACGATGTTGACCTCGAAATGGACGCAGATTTGAACGAGCAAACAGAAGGACTTGACGAAGGTGACGAGACAGATAATTCAGATGACAATGGGATGGAAGTGTTTGTACAAAAAAATATATTACTGTGTGTAGAGCGTAAACGCGTGAAAGGACAGTACGGATTGCGAACGAAATCATCTAAGTCGAATTTCTCACGGCTAAGCGACCACTCTCACCACCAGTGTGCCCAGGCTCTCGACAAGTGACTCGGCTAGCAGGCCCTTCAAGCCCCGAAACGCCGCAACTCAGCTAGCCGCAGTCACTTGTCCGAGAGCCTGGTTCCACGAGGCTAATCCTTTTTTACTGAGTCTGACAGGTCCAGAACCGGAACGTCTCGGAATGGACTTGCTTCCGACGCTCAAGTCGCCTCATGTGGCATACGCCCGGACCTAATTTTGAGGTTAGGGTCTATAACGGCAATTGAATGCACCACACCACGAAGTCATAGATTCAAGTCGCCAGGACAGATCTTATCTATTTTGATCGGTTTCACATTTTAGAATAGATGGCAAAGCACATGGTAAGTCAGTCCAAAAACGTAGTCAACATTTCATTGCATTATTTTTGCACGGAAACTTTGGAGCGATGGTTTGGATGACATTCATTAAAACAAGCACGATTTGGATTCGAGATAAATATAGCAGATACAAGACGTTCAGCCTAGCACTCGATTGGTCTGTTGCCTACATCTTTAGACTAGTGCGTCGTTGGTATCGAACGCTTGATAGGCCAAGCGGAGACTTGGAGAGTTCCTGTAGAAGAATTGGCATTCGAAAGAGTGACGAAATGCGAAAAACGTACTTCGGATTGTAGCAGGCACGGACTCAGATCGATGCCACCGACACACAATTTCGTAGCCTTGATCGGCCTCCACATCGCAAAGCGAGCTCTCGTCTTTTGAAAATCAAAGGTTGATTGACAGTTCGACAGCCATACACCACACACGAGGGCACGGTATTTAAGACCAGGAAACCCTCACGTCTTCCCCTAACCCACCCCTAAAAATCATCAACATCGACTCTATGGCCTTGCCAAGCTGTGACCAAGACCACCCTGCTGAAAAGCTACTTGCGGTGGGGAAGCCCTGTTTTTCTGCGTTTTTTCAAGGAGCGGAGACTCGCCGGCGTGCCACCGCCCGAGATGGGTTCTTCGGATACGCTGGCCATCCCGGGTGATCCGGAACACCTCACGACGATCAAGCTCCTTCCCGAAGACGGCGCTTCTGCAGCGTGATTAGTAGCGGATACTCGACGCACGGAAGACGTCGTCATGGCGCGAATCCCTGTGTGGACTTGGCGACGGCGCGACCTCCTGTATCTTCCCGCGCGCCACGTCCAAGGCCGAAAACCAAATTCAAACCGATCGACAAAAGCGAGGCCTGCTTTCGCAATACGGACGTCCGTAGGAAGGGGAAAAGTCGTGTGATGGCACGCGCCGTCCGTCTAGGCGAGCTTGTGGCACGAGAGAGCTGGCTTCTCCAAATGTCACGCACTTTTGTGACTCTTCAGCAAGCTGCAAATACCCTGGCGAATACAATGCCAAAACGCAACGCGCCGCATTCTTTGCTATTGTACAACTGCAAGTCAGCGGACCCAAATGATGCACTAGGTATCAGACGCACCAAATCTATTCCTGGTCCTAAGCATGCCTGGCCCTTTACTCGACAGCTTTCGAGACGTTTGCTCACATCGACCACAGGGTGCCGCGGGTTTCCTATATTTACGATGCTTAAGTTGCTGATGAAGGAACCGCCTGTCAGTTGTTGCCACAACGTGAAGTTCAGATAGGATAAAAACACCTTTTCTGGCGAGATCCGAGCCATGAAACCCATTTCGGGAGGCTAAGAAGTCACAATTGCCTACTTCCAGGAAGTCTTGAGCCACCACCGTCAAATATACCTCTTGGAGGCGTATGACTTCAAATGCACGCGTGCGATCTCTGCGCGATCTTCGATAGCTCGTGCTCGGAGCGACGACGATAAGCCGGTAATTACCGTGTCCGTGATGGATACCGGCGCGTAATATCGGGAAACGGTGTACGACTGGATAACTCGCGGGGGAAACGACCATGCACGCTTGCTCCAGCCATCCCCACACGATAGAGGCCGCTCTTGACCGCAAGATGATTTTTTATCCGGTACGATGGATTTATCTGGCGTGGGTAATCGTAATAGTTCGTTGTTCGTTGCGGGAATGGAAAGCGGCGCGCAAGTGGGCGCAGCGCGCTGCCCAACAATCGCGCGCTTTGACTGGGTCGAACGGCGGATGGGAGGCAATTGCCAGGGAAGTGCGGATGGTCGGGACTCGGGAGCGTGGAACAAACCACGGCTGCGAGGAATTTGGGTTTAATTCGACTGTATTGCGTGGGATTGATACATTATACATTATCTTCTTGGGGAATGATTAGAAAGTTCATCGGTGTGAAATATGTAAAGGGTAGATCTTACCAGAGAGAATCAACACGCGCAAAAGATCGTCTATAACTCGACCTGTGCAGCTCTGACGCCTATTTGATCACCCGAAGAAGACCTTGGGGACTGGCGACGGGTCGTCATGTCTTCTAGGAGGATTCGCGTGCTAGTACGATCGGTAGCATTTTAGGCGTTGTTGGCTTCGGGAATTTCCCAACTCCTGAATAAACGAACTGAAGGCGCGCGTAGTAGGTAGAGGGGGAGGGGGGAGGGAGTGGTAAATAAGTCGACCTGCTGCTCGAGTGTCGGCTATCTTCAGGGCAGCACGTATCTTCTGCAGGAGAGGGGAGAGAGGGTGGTAACCATGCCGTCGTTTTGATGAAGCGTGTAATGAGATGATCGCCACGGTATGTGTGATAGAATCCAACGGTGAAACGGCGATTTTGGAACGGGGGGGAAATATTTGGAGGATGCGTTGGAGGGTGGTAAAGCAGAAAAGAAGGCCAACAGCGTCTTCCAATATACCGCAAACGGTGTTCTCAAGCTACGCGATTGGGGTGAGGTGGGTGGCAAAAATACGAAAATAAGGGGGGAAGGGGGTACAATGCCAGGTCTAGCAGGAGTAGGTGAAACCGCTGCTTGGGGGACAGAAAGGGAGGGAAAATACGGGCTTGTGGATGAGAGAGAACACCGTCAACTGAGGCAGCGGGCATTGAAATTGCGTTGGTGAGAAAGGATGACCACGGCGGATGTATTTCCCTTCTCAGAGACTCCGACCCGTCGCTGTACCAGGTCAGTTGCCCCAGACACCTTCAAGGCTTCCCATAGACGTCTTATAAACCTTCCATCTTACCATCTCCGTCTTCACCCACTTTCCGACAACTCACCCCGGGGGCCGACGCATCTGTCTTGCTCTTGTCTCTTCACCACCCCCGCAATTCACAGATCAGTTTTCTCGATTTTTGACCGTCCCGTTTGTTCAGGACTCCAGCGACCGAGACCAAGACGCCTGTTCGAAGACTTTCGCCTGCCTCCTTCAATAGGCTAGCAACCATATATCTTCGAGTTGCCGTGCTGCGAGCCTTCTTTGGTTCTTTCTGCCCAGGCAATTGTGAAAACTCAGCGTAAATTTTCGCCAATCCGATAGAAAGCAGGTCGCCGCAGATCAAGCTTTTGTCGATGAGTCCCAGATGTTTTTGCTGTCCACGCTTGCTAGAACTTGCGTTAATCTTGCTGCCATACACACACACACTTCTTGCTCGCAGACGTCTAGCTTCTGCCAGTCTGTTGATTTTTATCTGCGTTGGCGGATGTCTCTCTGCTCTTGTGGGCGGACAGATACCAATGAATGACCTTGAAGCACGACTAGGGCTTTTCTATCGCTTGATGCAATTATGGTGATATAGTTCAGGTTTGATCACACTGTGGGCTGGAGAATAACATTCAGAAACTTGATCTTGGTGGCTGGCCTCACGAAACAACGAAGGATGACTCGCCTTGTCACATTTATGGTTCTCTTGTCACGTAACGTCACGGTCACGATACTCTTGCCAAATTTGGAAGCGACGGCGGATCTTTCTAGCTGCTTGCTCTCTTAGCCACAAGTCTCGAGCCTGCAGAGTGCCGGAACTAGCTTTTCATTTGTTTGGGAAATATAGATATGGTAGAAGCCCGCTACGCGCGGTGGTTCGGGCCTAAGGTGAGATAATCACCGGGGGACCGCGTGGTCCTCCATCGCAAAAGGTCGGCTACTCCCTGGTTCGTCTTGCATATCATGCGTCCTGCTACCCTGGTTTTGTTGGAAGAAAGGTGGACTTGTCAACGTTTTGGATGGGTGGGCACGCATACATGTCACTCACGGGTGGATCGGCGCGATGCCTTCTTCTGGCCTTGTGGTATTACCCTCGGTTCGAACACGCTACCTCTTCCTCTCTTCCTACGACCGGGTTAGTGTGACCAACACCTGAGTTTCCATGTGAAGATACGTCTCCAGAACCAGCTCGTAGAAGGGCCAGGGAGCCACGCAAGCCGGACCGGCTACGCCCCACGTTCTCAAGCCCAAGTGACAGACCAATTAGTTTCCCGAGAACACAGCATAGTACCACAAAGACGCCCATCAAAACCAAGATCGATCAATTCGAATCGTTTAAGGGGGTTGCTGGAGAAGTTGACGGGGAGGTCGGGGGAACCATTAGCAACATCGCCCAGTGTCAGGTCGGAGGCGCCCGCGCAAGTCCAGAGGTCCGTCACAACACGATCTGTTGGCGAACCTTCCTCGAATGGGCTTGCATGTTGTTAGGAGGACAGGCTGGGACGTGCTAATCGGTGGGTTTACGTGCCTTTCAGTCTAGAGTTTGACGATTTCGAGTTAGGGTACCGATATTTGCGGGTGGTGGAGGGGGATCGGCGGACGGCCCCTGCTTACCCGTCTTTCTGTTAGCCTGCTTGCGAGCGTCTGCTCGAACACGGCGACTTTTCGACATTCTCATTGGTCTTTCATTCAATGCAGATAGCCCCCGCTGTCTCTTTTACTCTTTTTTTCGCGATGCTACCCTCTTCTATTTAAACCCTCTTTCTTCGACCCTCGTTTCCTTTCGCCTCACATACTGTTCCTTCCTGCCCTTTCGACCTCATCTACATGCCCAATATGAACTACAACAGTGGTGGCCGCCACGGCCACCCCCGTTCACCCATCCCCGTTCACCCGCCCTTCCCCTCCTTCGCCTGGGTTATGACCGCCCAGGCGAACCCGCCCACAGACGCATATGCCCACGGATACGTTCAAAACGCTCACACCCACACCCGTGCCCTGACGCAAAGGCAAACACGCCTCCCTGCGCATTGCACTGCACATCATGGATCCTACCAGTCCAACCCGTGCACCACCAAGCCACTCCTTCCACCACCGTCACTGGCTCCAGCACCTGCAGAAGTGACCCCCATGGGGACACATGAAATGTTCATGGTTAGTGAAAAAAACAATTCCTGTTTGTGTTTTTCGAGACATTTTATCTGACTGGCGGTCTTTTGTTATTCGGCGCGCTTTAGCAAACGGTCGATTATCGATACGACGACGATCAGCCAACGCGGCCGTTCGTACCATGGCGAGCAGACCTCGGGTCGTATGAGATGCAGCGGATACGCTCGTCGGTCGCCTTGCCGGCCGTATCTCCGTCTCGTGCGAAAAGGAGGCGTCTTGACGTGCGTTATTTGTGTTTTGCGCCTTTTGCTGGTTGTCCGCTTAGCGTGTCTGGTTTTCGCGTAGTCTTTACTTCGGGCTTTGCGTCGTGCGTGTCGCCTTTCCAAGGACACCACCAGGCCTCGCCGTGCTGCGTGATCGGATCCGGTGTCTACTACAATGGGTAAACTATTCCACGGCAACTTTCCTCACTCGCACGCAGTGCTTGTTTGTTCTGGTTTTGTACATTTTTTGGCTTCGACATCTTGCGCCCACACACGCTCTCCTTCTCTAATTCCAACTACTAATTATCCATTTTGATTTGAATGCTTTGGTCGCACTCCATTCCGCTCATTCTCCCCTTTTCTCTTCTTCCACTTTTACTCGTCAGTCAGTAACACATTGTGCAATAAGAATCGCCATGCTTGGATGTGCCTGATGACGGAAGCAAGATGCAAAAATGGATGTAATTTACTTCCGGTAAACAAAGAGTATTCCATTCCATCTCATCTCATTATTATCATTCTATCATACAATGCCCACTCGTTTTGGGCCTAGAGCTCTCCTCACAAACGCGTATGTTTTACTCTTCGGTATGCACTCTGGGGACGCTCAGGGGTTTTTGGTGGTCTCCTAGGATTACAATCAACGAACTCTCAGAGGATATCCTCTTGAAGATATTTGATGCTCACCGGAAACTCTATGAACTCGAACCGTGTAATGAAACAGTCTGGAACAATAGAGATGGGTGGTTCAAGCTCACACATGTCTGCCGAAGTTGGCGACGACTTGTGCATATGTCACCTTCCCGTTTACATGTACACCGCTGTTTACTCCTCGCAGGTCTTCAATGGTAGATATGTTGAGAATACCCCCCCATTTCCGATTTTGGTTGACTATTCTAATGCAGATTGGACGGAAAGAGAACAAAATCTCGCAGTTGCGGCTATCAAACACCATAGCCGTGTGCGCGGAATAATTATTAGCAGAAGACTATACAATGGCACGGACACAGTCAAAATACTCCGGGCGATGGGCCACCCTCTTCCCAAGTTGGAAAACTAAAATTGTTTCCAGCGACGTTTACTATGTTGAACTGGCTCTTCCTGCCACATTTCTCTCCGGCTCCGCCCATGTCTGCGACGGCTCACTCTACATGACGTTTTACCGAAATGCTTATCCCCACTATTATCATCTGCCACAGGCCTCGTCGAACTTATTTTGGGTCTCAGACTTTCTGAGAACGCACTGCCAGAGGCTTTGTTCATTTCGATTTGCAGCGCATGTCTTGCCTGCGTCGCCTTGAGTTGACGCCGAACTTTCCGAACTACCTCGCAACTATGGACAGCCCAGGTCCTCCCGCTGGCTCAGGGATATCGTACACTCCCGAACCTAATGCAATTCGTCTTTCTTGGTACTAAACATTTTTTGGAGGCACTCGTAGGTGTGTTGGCTGCCCCACACCTGCAGGATCTCGAAGTCGATATACGTGACATGAGCGATACTTTCCCCGTTCCGTACCTCTGCAGATTTATCTGTGACACCGACAATCAGTTTATCCTGGTTCGCTTGCATTTCTCGTCTTTCCAGGTCAAGTTTACCGGAGAGACGCGCTCCAAATCAATCCCTGCTCAAATATTTTGGCATAATCCTTCCCGAACTCATGCAGTTGGAGGAGCTGTGCCACAGACTTTCCGGACCGGTTGACCACCGTGGAGGAATTCGTTGTCGAGAGGGACTTCGCTGAAATACCCCGCGTTGCATGGCGTCAAGTCTTCGAGCATATCCGACAAGTGAAGTTTATTGGGGTGCCGTCACAAGTGGCACTCGATATTGCGCAAGCCTTCCAGCTAGATGGCCAGGAGACCGCCACGGATCTTCTTCCCGCCCTAAAAGAAGTCAAGGTGCATGTGGAACATTCACCACCCATATCGGATAGCAATGCCACACATTCGACCATCTCCGATGCCTTCGAGCCCCTCATTGCTGCACGGAAGAAATTGGGACGCCCCATAAAGCTATCGTCGAGATGAGTCACTTTGCTGTTGATGGCGTGCCATTTTTGGAGCGCGTTTATTTATGGAATCTGTCCCGAATAGTTTTTCCACTGGTATGGTTGTACTACGAATGTCAATTGTTTGAAAGTAAGTGTTTGGACCCCCCTGACTGCCATTGTGTGCGTGATGTGGTGAAAGGAAAACCGAGGGGTGAATGTTCCAGGAAGCCCGTCCAGGGTAGGTTTATGCAATGTTTCCATAGCTAGACTCGACCTCTGGTGAGGGCGATAGCGACAACTCACTTACTTCACCCGGTTGGAAGTTGGAAGTGCGTTGACTACACTGTGGACTACTACTGTACTGTAAATCAGATTTTTTTTAAAACAGCTCGAGGACAAAGTTCAAGACAAAGTTCACTCGGGGTATATCAGCCGTGGGAATTCTGTGCGAAGGCTCCGATCATATCTGCGGCGCGGCTGCGATTTGGTACTGTATCCCATCTACCATCCATCTCATTAATACCGTTCTATCCCTCAATGCTCACTCGTTCTGCAGCTAGAGCTCTCATCACAAATAGGTATGTTTTACTCTTCGGTACACACTCTGGGGACGCTCAGCGGTCTTTCATGCTATCCTAGGATCACAATCGACGAACTCTCAGAGGACGTCCTCTTGGAGATATTTGATGCTCACCGGCAACTCTATGAACTTGAGCCCCGTTATGAGAAAGTCTGGAACAGTAGAGATGGGTGGTTCAAGCTCACACATGTCTGCCGAAGTTGGCGACGTCTTGTACACATGTCGCCCATCCGTTTACGTGTGCACATGCTGTTCACTCCGCGCAGGTCTTCAAGGGCAAACCTGTTGAAGAATCTCCCCCAATTTCCGATTTTGGTGGACTATTCCGCTGCAACTTGGACGGGAAGAGAACTGGGTCTCGCACCTGCGGCTATCGCGGCCAGACACCGTAACCGTGTGCGTGGAATCAATATCGCGGACGCGGGAAATATACTCAGGGCGATGAGCCACCCTTTTCCCGAGTTGGAAAATCTCAAAATCGTTTCCCGTGACCGTTACTATTCTGAACTGGTTCTTCCTGCCTCATTTCTCTCGGGTTCCGCCCATGTCTGCGTCAACTCATGTTACAGGACGTTTTACCGAGATGCTTATCCCCACTATTATCATCTGCGACAGACTCGTCGAACTTATTTTAGATCTCAGGGTTTTTAAAAACCCACTGCCAGATGCTTCGCTCATTGCGAATTTGCAGCGCATGTCTTGCCTGCGTCGTCTTGAGTTGAGGCTGAACTTTTCGTGCTACTGGACCACAATCAGTGACAGCCCAGGTCCTCCGGTAGACTCAGGGGATATCGTTCCACTCCCGAACCTAATGCAATTCGTCTTTGTTGGTACTAAACGTTATTTGGAGGCGCTCCTAGTTGTGTTGGCTGCCCCACGCCTGCAGGATCTCGAAGTCGAAATCCGTGGCAATAGCGATACTTTCCCATTCACACCTCTGCAGATTTATCTGTGACACCGACAATCAGTTTATCCTGATTCGCTTGCATTTCTCGCCTTCACAGGTCAAGTTTACCGGAGAGACGCCTCCACCTCTCAAAATTTTAGCATAATCCTTCCCGAACCCATGCAGTTGGAGGAACTGTGCGACAGACTTTCTGTACCGTTGACCGCCGTGGAGGAATTCATCATTGAGTCGGACGTCGCTGAGATACCCGCGTTGAATGGCGCCAGTTTTCGACATATCCAGCAAGTGAAGTTGATTAGGGTGTCGTCCATGTGGCGCTCGATGTTGCGCATGCCTTCCAGCAGAAGGCCAGGAGACCGTCACGGGATCCTTCCCGCCCTCGAAGAGGTCGAGGTAGAGATGGTATATTTCCAACCACCCATATCGGATAGCAACATCCCATATTTAACCATCTCCGATGCCTTCGAGCCCGTTATTGCTGCACGGAAGAAGGTGGGACGCCCCATAATGTTATCGTCGACTGAGAAACGAGTCATTTCGGCGTACACTTTTTGACGGGATGGCATTTTTTGGAGCGCTTTTCTTTATGAAATCTGTCTGACCTAAATCGTTTTCCACTTGTACTACTATGAATGTCAATTGTATGAAAACTCATCTGAACTAGCAGTTTGCTCTTTGACAGTTGGAGCGACCAACATGTCATCTTAATGAAGTTCCATCCGTAAAACTACCATCTGATATGTAATTAGCTCAAGTGTCCACTCGCTATCGGTCGGAAGAAAGACGACTGTAGACTGGGCAAGCACACGGCCTCGTTATCGAGACTCAACGTTGAGGCCGTTGAGGGGTGGGTAATGGCCCATGCCTACTCGCGTCCGTCGGCCCCATGCGCAGCTCAGGACCGGCTCCTCTGGAAGCGGCCTTGCACATCCCACACACGTCCGCACTGCAGGCGGCGGTTGTCTACCGACGTCACGGGTTATCGCGATAGGACCAGGGAAATTTCGAGAAAGACACGGTCGTGCTGTTCGCAAGCGGTGCTGTGGAGGACAAGAGCTCGCGCTGCCTATCCTACCGATTCCTACGAAAGCTTGACCGAGTCTGTTCGATTTTCGTCTTCGCGAAATTACGAAAATATCACTATCCGAAGATGTCATTGATCGGGAGTATCAATCGCAACAAGAGAGATTCAATGTATAAACTAGATAGATGGGTATTGTGTATCTACGGTATGCACTAGTGCTAGGTCTGAGCCGAGAAGGAAAGAGACAGAATGTCGTCGCATTATCGAAGTCGTATTTAGTCGTGGAAAGGGGGAACCATCGGATTAACTATGGGCGGCAAGACCGGCGTCTTCGTCAGTTCTGGGAGGCTCGGGCATGCTAATCATGTCCTCGCTCAGTTTGTTTTGTGGCAGTCTACCATCCATCACGCGTCACACGTCGAAACAACCTGCGCGGGCCATCTCCTCGCCGAGACCGTCCCATGTACGTTGGCGAGCCCTGCGCCCTGCAAGCTCCGTCGCGAACCTAGGGCACACAAACAGTATTAGTCGGATTGACCACTAGTGAACAAAAGCACGCGCACCTCAGACACTCATCCAGCTTCCACCGCCCGCCCGCGGTCCTCTGCGGCTCCGTAACGAATGCAAATCCCGGGACATACGGCGCGCCAGGCATCAGCCTGCGACTCAGCGCATAGATCATACCCGCGATGAACGCGTCCTGCGCGCCGACGTCGTCCGTAGACTCCGTAGACTCCGTACGCATCTTCGCGTCCTGCTGCTTAGCCCTCGCTCCCATCGCAGCCGGCTGACCACCACCAGCAGGGTCCTGCGCACGCGACCCGTCATTGCTCGAGTCGGCAATCTCCGTGCCATCCGAGTCGTCGCCCGAGTCGTGGTCGCCCACATGTGGTGGCACGGACGCGGACTGCTCAGCGAGATTCCGCAACTGCGTGTGCGAGAATGCGCTGCTGCTCTGGCTGCTGTCGTGCCCTGCCGCCCAGAATCCGCTCCCGCTGCGCACGCTCTGTGCCTCGCCGATGCGTGGGTGGTGTCGCGTTGTCGCCTATGGGGTGGTATTGGCGGAGATGGATGAGGAGGGAGAGGAAACGTTTGCGACGGGTGTTGGGGGGCGCCGACCATCCTGAGGATTGGAAGTACTCTCGCGTGGGAACGGAGAGCGCTGCAGCGCCTTCGGCGTCCCAGTAGGCCACGAGCAGAGCGTGGGGCGGGGCGAGGCGTGTCAATGCGAGCTGGAATACACGCGGTGCGCTGGAGTACGCCGGGGACTGTGCTTGCGCGTAACGTTGGTTGAGGAAGAGCACATCGGCGTGAAGGATGTGCTGCGCAGATAGCAGTCAGTTGGACGGCGCCAGACGGAGGACGCTCAGAGGGTATGGCGCGCACCGCTTCGATTCCTTGCTTTGCGCATCGACCGGCGTCCACGCTGAACACGCACTGCGGACGCCAGCGTCTCTCTCGTGTGAGACTGTCCATCCATTTGAGGTTGCTTAATGTTGTCTTGACAGACCGTCCCCTCGAAGTGCATCCACTCAAATAGTGCGCCGATGTTCGGCGAATGTGGGGACGGTGAAAGGGGAGGGGAGGCCAGGGTGATTCTGGAGAGGGATAGTGCTCAGGGACGAGCAACGGTCCCATTAGCGGGACAAAGTCTTTGTGTGGAATGTCTGAAAGTGGGTTGCGGTTGATAACAGACTGGCCGTTCGTGTCGCCTGATGGAAGGAGAAAAACATGAATCACCTTCCTCTGCTTGACACATATAAGAGAAGTGATAGGACGGGATGCTCAAACAAATGTTCAACCAGACGCCAACGCATCACGAACCCGTCGAATCTCTGGCGTGTTTACCAATCAAAAAGGGTGTGAATACTCACAAGCGTGGAGGAGGCATGCAGCTGGCACACCTGCCCCTTCTCAACCTTGCGGTACTGCTTCACGGTGCTCACGCCGTCAGCTTCGAGCTCACCCATAACTGCATAACGACTCGTACTTCCTGTTGTAACGAGGCGGTTGCGACAAAAAAGGAAGGTGGCCGGAAGATTTTTATTTTCTAATTAGTAATTACAGCAAAGTCCATAATTATTGGCGAAAAAAAAATTTCGCGTAGGTTGCGATGTTTGAATTGGCGTTTCGGCCACCCATGCCGGGTTTTCTTCCCGCCAAAAATAATTGTAGAAGAATTAAAATAGCTCAGGGCATGGCAGGTTACGGAGGGATAACCAATTTATAACGTATATTTAGCAATATAACTCTCAACGTGAGAAATTCTATTTGTACCTCACTACGAACTCAGCCCTTAGTCCGCTAGATAAACAGATGTAAATACCCGCCAATAATTGTGGACTTTGCTGTAAGTCACCTTGCTTGGCAAGGTCTTTGGCAAGTGATAATTACGTACTCACTGTGTCAAAATCTTGCACGAACAAACACGCCATAGTCTTCGCAAACAGAGTGTTATCTTGCGCAGCGTTCACTCTCCTATCTCCTAACAACCTCCTACGTCCTAACATTTTCCAAAACATCTCCTGACTGTCTCCTTACTCATAAGGTTCTCCTAACATCTCCTAAGTCATTTAATAAAAAAGGTGGAGATTTTAGATAAATTTAATCTTTTTGGAATATTATGTATTTGTCACACGTATCCGACAACAACTTGTGTCCCATCAATTCACTGCGTTCTCGTCCAAGCAAGGTTTGGGTCGGCAACAACGACGCCTAGTTACTGAAAATATTTTGATATTTCGGCATGGCCCGAGCTGCCGGAATTACATATGAACTCAGCCAATCCTAGAAGCGGTTACTGTACCAAAGGGCCCATAGTCTCAGATCTCGCTGTAAATGATTGTCTGCTCCTCTTGCGCAAATGGCCCGAGACCTATGAGGACGCTGGACCACAGTGCGGCCATGCTATACTTGTGTCAGATCCAAAGTTGGACTGAGCTGCTGGTTATGGAAGAAGCATACGCGCAACGGTCTACCAGGAACCAAGTACCGGAGCTGGAGCGGGCGATGAGTAACCACTATTTACGAAGATAACGAAGAGGTGAGATGCTTCTTAATGACGCTTCGTGTTTGAAACAACCGACGCATAGCTTTTTTTTTTTGGCTTGCTCGTCATGACTTGCTCCATGATGCATCATGGAGCAAGTCATGGAGATCCACTGGCCTTCCGAGATCAACTCGTTTACCCCAAGTTGGCCCTGTCAGCTGCTTCCTTTCGACATAGAGGCCATAGTTTGTCCATGTGGCTTCTTTTGCTGACTATAAATCCAGTAAAAAGAGTAAAAGACCCATGACGGTATCTCACCCTCGTCCTTCTGCTCCTTTCTTACCCCGTAACTTAGGCCGAGCAAGACCAGTCTGCTAGTTGGACCTGCTCCTCGTGCGACCCCCACAACTGGTTACCCATGTCTCTCTCTGACGACGAGAAGAGGTCCGTTGACCTCGAGAAGCGCGCCTCCGAGCACCTCGGCAGCATCCATGTCGGTCTTTGTTCTGTCTCTTCGTATAACCCACCCACCTGGCACACCGTAGGATATTTCCAGCAATCCCGACGATCCCAACTTTGACCCCACCACCATTGTACTGGAAGGTGAGTCCCCGTACCCAGAAGTCCGATCCGCCGTGGCCAACACAGGCGATCCTACCATGCCTGTATCTACTTTCCGTGCTTGGGTTATTGGCGTCTTATGGGCCATCCTGATCCCCGGCGTCAATCAATTCTTCTTCTTCAGATATCCGTCCGTGACGATCACCCAGGTATGTGTTGCATCACCACACGAACTGAGTTGAACTGCATGCAAACAGATCGTTCCCCAGCTATTGAGCTTCCCAATATGCAAAGCCTGGGCACGCTACTTTCCTAGCGTCACGCTCTTCGGCATTGATATCAACCCTGGTTCATTCGCGATTAAAGAACACGTCATCGTTACGATAATGGCTGGCGTCGGGGCCCAATCTGCTTATGCCGTGCGTTCTAAGTCGGTGAACTGTCAATTGGGATATATCTTTCTCACTCGATGTTTAGACCGACATGATTGCTGTCCAAAAGGTCTTCTACAACCAACATACCAGTTTTGGATGTAAGTGCGACGTGGCCGGCAGCTTGATCTTCCCTTCTTTATTGATCGGCTCTTGCCGTTTCCAGACCAATGGCTGCTGGTCATGTCGACCCAACTGATTGGCTTCTCGATCGGTGGTATCTGCAAGCGTTTCCTCGTTGCTCCTCCCTCAATGATTTGGCCCGCCAATCTTGTCACCGCTACCCTCTTCAACACCTTTCACGCCCAAGAGACGGCTGGCACCCAGGCTCGTGGTGGTATCTCCCGCGAGCGCTTCTTCCTCTACGTCTTTGTCGGCTATATCTTCTACAGTCAGCATTTATTTCCCTCCTCACTTTCCCTTTCTCTCTGACCTATTTTTTCTAGATTTCTTGCCGTCTTACCTGTTCAGCGCCCTATCCAGCTTTTCGTGAATCTGCTGGATGGCGCCTAACAACCCCAAGGTCAACCAACTGTTCGGTGTTTCCCACGGTTTGTCTATGGGTATCCTCACCTTTGACTGGGGTCAAATAACTTTCAACGGTTCTCCTCTTCCCGTCCCATGCCAATTCTTGACATTGGTTGATGAATCTATGCAAAACAACGAGTGAAGGTTAGGCCAAACAACCACGAGACAAATGGACTGACCGCTGGCCACGTTGGTGATATCGTAGACGACAAAGATGCCGTGCGCTCCACGGTAGTAAGACGAGGTGATAGCGCGGAAACGCTCGTGTCCTAGAAAAAGGGTATTGATGAAAGGCGAACCAAGTGTCACCGTAACAGGTTTAATATACCTGCAGTATCCCACTGTAGGATAACCGTACACAGGAGTTGGCACACGATCAGAGGGCAACAAAAATAGTGAAAGTGGGAACTGTGTCACGGTATCGTGCGTTAGACAGAGCGGAGGAATGCGAACTCACAATCTGGAGTTTAATTGTCTTTCCCTGGAGTTCAATAGTGCGAATCTTTAAGCCTACGCCAACTCAGGCTAAGGCTGTAGAGTAGTAGGTTTCTGCGTAGGCCCGGGTATCGTCCACGAAACGGAGGAGGCAAGACTGGAGTCGAAGGACAGTGAGTCAATATCGTCCTAGGACAATGAAAAGCTGCCCCTTTCCGACGCTTGGGTCACCAATGAGCAAGATTTTGAAAAGGTAGTCGTACACCGTGACCATGACAAAATGAAAACCAAGTGGTAAACGTTTCCATTGGGAAGCCCTTCCGGGGTAGGTTTATTAGGTTACCATAGATAAACAGAGCCTCTCTGTGGGCGCGAGCGAGGGCGACACCGTATTCAGGCTGTGCTGCTGGCCGCTGACATGTGCTGACAGTCGTCGTCCGACGAGTTGGTCATTGCCGACTAAGTTACTGAGGGCGATAGCGACACCTCCCTTACTTCACCCAGTTGGAACTTGGAAGTGCGTTGACTACACTGTAGACTACTACTGTAATGTAGATGAAATTATTTTTTAAAAAGCTCGAGGACAAAGTTCAACACTCTTCAAGTTCAAGTTGTCGATCGGGGTATATCAGCCGTGGGAATTCTGTGCGATCATATCTGCGGCGCTGCGATTTGGTACTGTATCCCATCTATCCATCTTATCAATACCGTTCTATCCCACCGTGACAATGCTCACTCGTTCTGCAGCTAGAGCTCTCCTCGCAAACAGGTATGTTTTACTCTTCGGTATCCACTCTGGGGACGCTCAGCGGTCTTTGATGCTCTCCTAGGATCACAATCGACGAACTCTCAGAGGACGTCCTCTTGGAGATATTTGATGCTCACCGGCAACTCTATGAACTTGAGCCCCGTTACGAAACAGTCTGGAACAGTAGAGATGGGTGGTTCAAGCTCACACATGTCTGCCGAAGTTGGCGACGACTTGTACACATGTCGCCCACCCGTTTACATGTGCACCTGCTGTTCACTCCGCGCAGGTCTTCAAGGGTAAACATGTTGAAGAATCTCCCCCAATTTCCGATTTTGGTTGACTATTCCGCTGCAACTTGGACGGAAGGAGAACTGGGTCTCGCAACTGCGGCTATCGCGGCCAGACACCGTAACCGTGTGCGTGGAATCACTTTCGCGTACGTGGGCAATATACTCAGGGCGATGGGCCACCCTTTTCCCGAGTTGGAAAATTTCAAAATTGTTACCCGTGACCGTTACTATTCTGAACTGGTCCTTCCTGCCACATTTCTCGCCCCGTGTCTGCGACGGCTCACGTTACAGGACGTTGTACCGAGATCCTTATCCCCACTATTATCATCTGCAACAGGCCTCGTCGAACTTATTTTGGATCTCAGGGTTTTTAAAAACCCACTTCCAGAGGCTTCGCTCATTGCGAATTTGCAGCGCATGTCTTGCCTGCGTCGTCTTGAGTTGAGGCAGAACTTTTCGTACTACTGGACCACAATCAGCGACAGCCCAGGTCCTCCCGCTGACTCAGGGGATACTATCGTTCCACTCTCGAACCTAATGCAATTCATCTTTGTTGGTACTAAACGTTATTTGGAGGCGCTCGTAGTTGTATTGGCTGCCCCACGCCTGCAGGATCTCGAAGTCGAAATCCGTGGCATTAGCGATACTTTCCCCATTCCACACCTCTGCAGATTTATCTGTGACACCGACAATCAGTTTATCCTGATTCGCTTGCATTTCTCGCCTTCACAGGTCAAGTTTACCGGAGAGACGTGCTCCCCTGCTCAATCTTTCAGCATAATCCTTCCCGAACCCGTGCATTTAACGGAGCTGTGACAGACTTTCTGGACCGTTGACCACAGTGGAGGAATTCATCATTGAGTGGGACTACGCTGAACTATCCCGCATCGAATGGCGTCAAATTTTCGAGCATATCCAGCAAGTGAAGTTGATTAGGGTGTCGTCACAGGTGGCGCTCGATGTTGCGCATGCCTTCCAGCTAGATGGCCAGGAGACCGCCACGGATCTTCTTCCCGCCCTCGAAGAGGTCAAGGTGGAGACGATATATTATCCACCACCCATATCGGATAGCATCATCCCATATTTAACCATCTCTGATGCCTTCGAGCCCCTTATTGCTGCACGGAAGAAGGTGGGACGCCCCATAATGTTATCGTCGACTGAGAAACGAGTCATTTCGGAGTATACTTTTTGACGGCATGGCATTTTTGGAGCCCTTTTCTTTATGGTCTGACCTAAATCGTTTTCCGCTTGTACTACTATGAATGTCATTTGTATGAAAGTCTTCTAGTAAACTAGCAGTTTGATTACCCTCTTTTACAGTTGGCGCGACCAACAGGCCATCTTAATGAAGTTCCATTCGCAAAACTATCTAATATGTAATTAGTGTCAAGTGTCCACTGGCGAGCGATCGGTCGGAAGAAAGACGACTGTAGACGGGGCACGCACACGGCCTCGTTGTCGAAACTCAACACTGAGAGGTGGGTAATGGCCCATGCTACTCGCGTCCGTCGGCTCGATGCGTTCCGGTCAGGACCGACTCCTCCGGAAGCGGCCTTGCACATCCCAAACGCGTCCGCACTGCGGCGGCGGTTGTCTACCGACGTCACGGGTTATCGCGATAGGACCAGGGAAATTTCGAGAAAGACACGGTCGTGCTGTTCGCAAGTGGTGCTGCGGAGGACAAGAGCTCGCGCTGCCTATCCTACGAAAGCTTGACTGAGTCTGTTCGACGTTCGTCTTTGTGAAATTACGAAAATATCACTATTCGAAGATGTCATTGATCGGGAGTATCAATCGCAACAAGAGAGATTCAATGTATAAACTAGATAGATGGGTATTGTGTATCTACGGTATGCACTATTGGTAGGTCTGAGCCGAGAAGGAAAGAGACAGAATGTCGTCGCATTATCGAAGTCGTATTTAGTCGTGAAAAGGGGGAACCATCAGGTTAACTATGGGCGGCAAGACCGGCGTCTTCGTCAGTTCTGGGAGGCTCGGGCATGCTAGTCATGTCCTCGCTCAGTTTGTTTTGTGGCAGTCTACCATCCATCACGCATCGAACCAACCTGCGCGGGCCATCTCCTCGCCGAGGCCGTCCCATGTACGTCGACGAGCCCTGCGCCCTGCAAGCTCCATCGCGAACCTAGGGTACACAAACAGTATAGTTGATTGACCACTAGTGAACAAAAGCACGCGCACCTCAGACACTCGTCCAGCTTCCATCGCCCGCCCTCGGTCCTCTGCGGCTCCGTGACGACCGGCAAAGCCCGGGATATACGGCGCCCAGGCATCAGCCTGCGACTGAGCGCATAGATCATACCCGCGATGAAACGCGTCCTGCGCGCCGACGTCGTCGAGCATCTTCGCGTCCTGCTGCTTAGCCCTCGCTCCCATCGCAGCCGGCTGACCACCACCAGCAGGGCCCTGCGCACGCGACCCGTCATTACTCGAGTCAGCAATCTCCGTGCCATCCGAGTCGTCGCCCGAGTCGTGGTCGCCTGTCTGAGGCGGTGCGGACGCGGACTGCTCAGCGAGGTTGCGCAGCTGCGTGTGCGAGAATGCGCTGCTGCCCTGGCTGCTGTCGTGCCCTGCCGCCCAGAAGCCGCTTCCCGCTGCGCACGCTCTGTGCCTCGCCGATGCGTGGGTGGTGGTGTCGCGTTGTCGTGGATGGGGTGGTATTGGTGGAGATGGATGTGGAGGGAGAGGAACGTTTCAACGGTGTTGGGGGCGCCGACCATCCTGAGGACTGGAAGTACTCCGCGTCGGGACGGGAGAGCGCTGCAGGCGCCTTCGGCGCCCCAGTAGGCCGACGAGGAGCGCGTGGGGGCGGAGCGAGACGCGTTAGTGCGAGAAGAAAGGCGCGCGGGGCGCTGGCGTACGCGGGGGACTGTGCTTGCGCGTAGTGTCGGTTGAGAAAGAGCACGTCGGCGTGGGGGATGAGCTGCGCAGGTGGCAGTTAGTTGGACAGCACCGGGAGCTCGGAGGAAACCCTGCACACCGCTTCGATTCCTTGCTTCGCGCGTCGGCCAACGTCCACGCTGAACACGCACTGTGGACGCCAGCGTCGCTCTCGCGCAAGGCCGTCTAGCCCTTTGAGGTTGCTTAGTGTCGTCTTGACAGACCGTCCTCAAAATGTATCCACTCAAATGGTGCGCGCGATGTTCGGTGAAAGTGGTGGCGGTGAAAGAGGAGGGGAGGCCAAGGGTGATTCTGGAGAGGGATAATGCTCAGGTACGAGCAAGGGTCCCATTAGCGAGACAAACTCCTCGTGTGGAATGTCTGGAAGTGGATTGTGGTTGATGACAGACTGGCTGTTCGTGTCGCCTGATGGGAGAGAGAAAACATAAATCAGTCGTCTTCCTCAAAGCATGTGAGAGAAGTGATAGGACGCCAACGGACGCCAACGCATCAGGATCCCGGCGTGTCTCTGGCGTATATACCAATCAAGAAGGGTGTGGGTATTCACCTGCGTGGAGAAGCCATGCAGCTGGCACACCGGCCCCTTCCCAAACCTTGCAGTACCGCGTGCTCACGCCGTCAGCTTCGAGCTCACGCGTGACAACTCGTGCTTCCTGCGCGCCGCCCAGACTCGCGACCAGCCAGCACTTGTCCGCGTTCAGTTGGGAGAGCACGCAAAGGACAGAGGGCGCGCTTCCCCCGCGAGATCGCACGTATTCGTGAGCGCGTATGGTCTGTGTAGGGCCTGGATGTGAAGGGAGGGATAGGGTGTGGGTCAAGAAGAGGGTCCCCACGGCGACGACGCGTAGAGGACGCGTAGAATTTGGGAAAGTTGGTGTTGGGGAAGGGCGGAGACGAGACATGGCCCAGGCGGGGATGCGGAGGATGGGTTGAGTGGTGGATTGTAAGGTCTGATCAGACCAAACACGGCGACGCTCATCGGCGCTACTTTTCTGCGGGCCGACAACTCGCGGGTATCGATGGCACCCGCGTCCATGGCTGTCGACTTCGCCCATGACCGGATGGTCTCTATGTTCTTCGGACTGAGGTAGAGATGCTATTTCTATCTATCTTTTTGGTTTGATACGCCTCGTTGAGGCCGCATGTAGGTTTAGCGTGCAACTCAAGGCACCGTTGCGCCCTGTTACTTACTTTCTCACTGCGTTTTACCTGGCAACTGGGCCCCTGA
>WITN01001024.1:0-28623 GCA_015025155.1 Lactarius quietus
ATCACCTTGTTAGGCCTTTACCAAGGGGACCTTTTCTGGTTTATCGCCCTTCACAAGTTCTTGCTGAGCTGTAAGCCTTGCGCTTAGCTCATCGTTTGATTCAAGGAAGCCTTCGGATCCAAGTCGGATCAGCGTTTGGTGGAAATGCTACATCGCACGTAACATCTCCCGGTCCCAGCAGAAACAAGACAATCCCTCACACGTTGGTTAGCCAGAACAGCTCTGAGTTGCATCTTGCGAGGAACCTGAGCGGAGCCAGTGACACTGTAGCAGATGAGCACCGCCCAGCAGCAAATAGTTCGATCATCTTCATCAAGCGTGTCTAAGAAGGACACAGGCAGACGTGCATAGAGCTGAAGACTTGAGACCAGTTGATCAAGGGAGTCATAAGAACAAGTCCGGATAAAATTAAGGTGTTCGCTGAGGCTCAGAACAGTGTGGGCAGTTGTAGACATCTCAAGCGTTGAGACAAGGTATAGCAAGGCAGTCTGCATTGAAGCGATAAGTCGGATTATCTCAGATACAGATAATCGGGCTGTGATCAAGATTTCAATTACTATATTCGGTAGTATACCTCCGCACACAAAAGTTCCATGGAACATTCCCTCGTCAGCCACAGATTATAGGCGCCACCCCCCTGGTTCTAGCCCAGCTGAACCAGTCGGAGAATCGAGGATCCTCCAGTCGCTACGCGACGCCCCTCAAAAATCCTCTCATTCGACGACTGGTCACGAGTCTACAAACGCGCGTCGTCAAGAAATGGATTCCGGCTACCTGCGCCCCAACAAATTCAAAAATTTGGAGTACTTATTTCACGATGAGAGTGCTCAAGGAGGCTGTCTCCGAACCAGTATAACCATCGACCGCGACACCCTCACCTTCACCCAGCTCTGGGACGCCATCGCTATGCTTTCTCTGGCTACCCTGACGCCCTCCCGACGCATAAGGAATGGGGAAGACCTCGGCTTAGAAGAAATGCTGCGTGCCAAAACTTTATGCACTATTTCATGGCCAAGTCCGGGCTATCGTCAATCGCCCACGCGAAGTCCATCGCAGCCTTTTCCCTGCTCCGGACCGCGTTGTCCCTCAATGTCGAAGCCCTCATTGCGCTTGACGGCGTAGACGTCAATCACCTGCACCGCACGCAGCTCTGGTACAGAATCGGGAACTTTTGCCATTTGTCCGCAGTCTTCTCGGGTGTAGCTTGAAGTCGAGGGAGTTTGACTAGGTGAGCCATCTCTATCTCATAACCCCGAACCTGGCACCATGAGCTGACATTGCTCTCCTCCTTCCCCTCCCCATCATGGCCTTATCCCGCGCCGGTGCCTGCCACTTGCCATTGCTGTCGCTCCCCCGTCACATTCCATTTGCTATATGCCACCTGCCGCCTGCCATTTCCCGTTTTACTATTTTCAATTTGCCGCTCTTTGCCATTTGCCACCCACCCATACCTCCCCTTATGCTGATGCACCGGCGATCCTACTACCTGGAGAAGCACCCGTGGGACAACTCTCGCCCTCATCGTCCCCATACCCCGGTACGCTAGGCCTCGACCCGCGGCTTGACCAAGCAAGCAAGGCTGAATCTTCTTTCCTGGCTTGGGGGTGCCGAGACCCACTTGTCGCGTCGTTCGATTCCTTACAGGTCGACCTCGCCTCGGACGCAAGATCCCGTTCTCTACACTGTTTAAACGTCCCTGTTTCCGCGCCCTTGTTTGTCCCTCGGTGGTCTCTCCCTACCTTAGTACACCCAGCCGGAGTACCACACTGACCCTCGCCTTTCCGTTCAATATACCCGCCTCTCCCGATGTTAGTTTCCCGTGCCATGTGCTGGCCATCTACCTCTCTCAGCGACACCGCACGGGCTCACTCCACGGCGTACAGGGTAGTAATGCCCAAAGATCAGGACTATAGCGTCGCTGTACCCTTACTTTGAGCCGCATATTTCAATTTTGCCGCGATGGAGGTTGAAACTGATAGTAGTCCCAAAACGATAAGTGGCGGCCCTGGAGTATAATACGATGACCTCCTTTATGCCATCCCAGTCCGGTCCCGCGAACTCCGGCTTGCCTCTTTGCCACCATCTCACCCACCACCATGTTAACGATCCTACACTCTTTTCCGAAGTGTCACCTCCTTCCCTGAGTTGCAATGCCACCACAACGTACTCGTCAACTTCGAATCATTCCGCGATCCCCAGCTTTGCGGGCACCCCGATTCAACGCGCATGTATAAGCTAATCTTCGGGCATCCGAGTCGCACTACGAACGTCTCACATGGATCTGCTGTGTAACCGTCAGCGCCAGTATCAGCGTCGCCTCGTTCAAGTCCCGCTTTGCTTCCTTCTGGTGACTGGGAGCCGTTCAATCTGCCTTGCGCGCTCTCCGCTCGGCCACGTATGGCGAACGGGAACCCCGGCGTCGGCGGCGAGTGACAACTTAAAAGGCCAGACCTTTTCTCTGATCAGATCATTCGTTGCTTGTTTGATCTCACAGTTGTGTGTGAGAGACTCGGAATCGGACGCAATGACTTACCTCGTACTGATCCCATCAACGTCAAAGCAATCTCTCCTTCGTCCCTTTTGCATTGCGTTGTGCACGGTGTTTATTGTTATCCTAGTCCAGTGCATGTTAGTAGAAATGACGGATCATATAACTCCAACCTGGCTCTGCTATGCTGCTTGACGAATAGTGATACGATATACGGCGTCTACTTGCAGATCGTCGCATGCTTTCCAATTGTTTTGTCTCGTCTTTTACCTTTCTTTTCACATCGTATGTTTTGGTGCAAGGGTTGGTCCATCACACTACTCGAGTACAGAAAAGGAAATAAATGTAAACGGGTACAGTACATGTCCATTTTTGCTAAGTTGCCTTTCTGAGGCTATGACATGCGGCGAGGCTGTGAACAGTAAGCGGAAGGCACGAGCACCTCTCGGTCGTGTTTCGTGATCCCCTTCGACTCGGACTTGCCGCACACTCAAACTAATACTTGTCTGTTATCCTTCCCAGTCATCCAGCGATATGTCTTCGCATGGCCCTTCCCAAACGGTATCCCCGTCCTCAAACTTCAAATCGATGCTTGATGCTGCCTTGGCCGAATACCAGAAGAAGACTGGCGATGATCTTCTAGCCCATTGGCTCGCTACTGAGATGCAAACATGCGAATCCGTCGACAGTGTCCTAGACATACTTCGGGATCAAGCCAAGACCTTTGAGCAATCTGGCGATCAGAAGTTGATGAAGTGGATCGATCCACTGGTTCATGTACTCCACACCTTTTCGGATGCTCTTGGTGATGGCGTTAGCCTGGTACCTATCATGAATCCAACAATTCGAAGTGAATTTTGACGTTACTTTTTTAAAGGCGTTTCCTCCCGCGAAAGTAATCTTTACGGGTATTGGTGCCCTCCTCGCAGTCCGTGTTCTCGCTCTTCTTTTTCGCAGATCGCCCCTCTAACGCTGAAATTATATAGGCGGCGAAGGATGCCAGAGCAAGTCAAGGCGCTGTCATTGACCTTTTCGAACGAATCGAGAGCTTTTTCAAGCGCCTTGAGGTTTATACTCAGATTTCGCTGACCACGAACATGGCGGAGGTGCTCGTGAAGATCGTGATCGAGTTACTCTCTATCCTTTCCATCGCGACCAAGGAAGTAAAACGGCGACTAGCGAGTGAGTTTTCTCAGCAAGATATGCTTCACAGCTTCAACTGACGCTTCCCCAGAAGTATTTTCTAGGAAACTACTTGGGAGGACAGATATTGAGGACGCGCTCAAGAGGCTCGAGAGCCTGATACAGGAGGAAATTCAAATGGCGATAGCTCAGATTCTGAAGACCACCACAGAAGTCAAAGATGGTACGCGGCCTATCTACCGGTCAACCCCTCACTGAGCGCTTACACACTTAGGTGCCGACAAAATCGATGTGGCTATGCAGCAGATGTCGAACGATATAGGGGAAGTAAGGCACGATGTAGGGGATGTAAAGCATGATATAGTGGAAATAAAGTGTTTGTAGTCGTCTTCTGCCCGTAACGTGTTCTTTGTAGAGACTGAATCTTCACCCCAGGGACGCAGATAGAACAGGACATTCACAGATGGTTTTCTTCACCAGACCCGTCCACAAATTACAACATTTGCTGCAAGGCCCAATCTGAAGGAACGACTGCATGGTTCTTTGAAGGTGCGAAGTTCAAGGACTGGATGTCGATTGGCTCTCTTCTGTGGATTTATGGAAAACGTAAGCTGCGCGTATCTTTTGCTGCTCAAAGTTAATGATCTTCAATTTGCTCAGCGGGATCCGGGAAGAGCATCCTTTGGTTTGTCATCTTCCAACTATCGTGGTTGACGACTGGGACTGATAATGACGAAAGCTCTGCTATCATAAAACACATCTTGTCGTTGCGCGACGCCGGCAAGGCCTCTTTAGCGTTTTTCTACTTCGACTTTCGGGACGAAGAAAAAAAGCAAGATATCCGCAACTTTGTCACCTCTCTTATCGTTCAACTTTCTGCCTACTCAAGCCAGTGCTGCAAGATAACCTCCCGTATTTATTCCGAACACGGGAAGGGTTCGCAACAACCCAGCAACGACACCTTGACTAATTGTTTTCAGGAAATGCTCTCAGTCGCCGCACAGCAGCCGATTTATCTGATTGTTGACGCTCTTGATGAGTATCCCGACTCCTCTAGGATGCCAACCCCACGAGAGGATGTCCTTGACCTTCTGGAAGACCTTATCTCTCTGAGCCTTCCAAACTTGCGTATTTGTGTTACTAGCCGCCCTGAAAATGACATCAAAGCTGTCCTTGGGCCACTGGCTAGTGGCGTTGTTTCGCTTCATGATGAGTGTGGACAGAAGAAGGATATATCTGACTACGTGAGGAATGCCGTTTACTCGGACAAGAAGATGCGGAGCTGGCGGAGTGATCAGAAGGAGCTGGTCATCGAGGAGCTGTCTAAGAAAGCGGACGGAATGTAAGGCACCCCTCGTCCTGAGTGATAGGTTATCTTATCTTTTACTATACAGGTTCCGATGGGTATTCTGTCAACTTGAAGTGCTGCGGCATTGTCTCCCGGCAAGTATTCGGCAGACCCTTGACCAGCTACCCGAATCATTGGACGAGACGTATCTGCGCGTTCTCAGTCAAATACCCCGGGCCAACCAAGCACACACTCATCGAATGCTGCAGTGCCTTATGGTCGCTGTCCGCCCGCTTTATGTTGAAGAGCTTGCAGAACTACTCGCTTTCGAGTTTGATACGGCGCAGGGAGGGATTCCGAAATACCGTGCAGCTTTGCGGTTGGATGATCAGACAAGGGCCGTGTTGTCAACTTGCTCAAGTCTGGTCGCCATCGTCGACACATGGTACGGCCGTCAAATTGTCCAGTTTTCACATTTCTCCGTCAAAGAGTTTTTGATGTCAAATCGCCTCGGAGACTTATCTCGATATCACATTTATCCCGCATCCGCACACACCATCCTCACCCGCGCTTGTCTCGGGTCTCTTATCCATATGGACGATGACATAGACGAAGAGAGCGTGAATCGTTCCCCTTTGGCCAAATACGCAGCTATACACTGGGTCGAGCACGCACGATTCGAGGATGTCGCGTCACGCGTGAAGGAGGGGATGGAGACACTCTTTGACTCCGACAAACCTCATTTTACGGCATGGATCCGGTTATATGACATGGATAAGCCGGCCAATTGGTGGGACTCCGTGGCACCACCGAAGTCAAAACCGATTCCTCTGTACTATTCTGTGCTTTGTGGGCTCTATGATTTGGTCAAGCTCCTTGCCATCAAACACCCGGAGCATATCAATGCTATTTGTGGCCAACATGACTTTCCGCTGCTTGCAGCACTAAGCCACAACTACGTCGAAATTGCGGAGCTCCTCCTTGAGCATAGTGCGAATGTTGATGGTCGAGAAACGACCGGAAAGACCATACTGTTCAAAGTGCTCTCACAGCCCCAACATAGTAACCTTGTCAACATAGTAAAGTTTCTTCTTGAGCATGGCGCACATCCCAAGTTGGCGGTCCACGACAGCAAGACCACATTACACATACTATCAGAAAACCAGATCGACAATGAAGGGGATATTCTCGATCTCGCGCAGTTATTATTGAAGCATGGCGCGGAGGTGGATAGACGTGACAAGGACTACCAAACACCACTACATCTGTCAATGGAGCGGGGTCAGTTGAAGCTCGCGAAGATTCTTCTTCAACATGGCGCAGATGCTAATGCGGAGGACAGCAACGGCAAAACACCGTTTCACATAAACTCAGGCGTCAACTTTGGTTGGACCCCTTTGCACCTAGCGGCCAAAGGCGAATATGGCTTCGACCAGGATGTCATCCGCATTGTCCAAGTATTACTGGAGCGCGGCGCAGATGTTCACGCGCGAGACAATAACAATGAAACGCCACTACATTTAGCCTCCTATTATAGGAGCTTTTCAATCGCACGGGTACTGCTGGACGGTGGTGCAGCCGCCAACTCAAAGGGAAACTTCGGCAGAACCCCGCTACACTCAGTGGCTGCCAGTGGGGTTGGATATCTCTATTCTGTGGACGATGGTATCCGTCTTACAAAACTATTGCTAGACCGCGGCGCGAATGTTAACGCACTAGACGAGGACAATGCATCAGCGCTGCATTTAACATCCGAGGATAAGGTCGCACGGGTGCTGCTCGGCAGTGGTGCTGCTCCCAACTCAAAGGACAACCAGGGCAGGACCCCATTGCACGCAGTGGCTGTGCGCGCAAACTTTTGGCGTAGTGTCCTTGTTGCACGACTATTACTGGAGCATGGCGCGGATGTGGACGCCTCAGACCGTGACGATGAAACCCCATTGCATTTGGCATCTTACATAGGGAAGGTCGAAATGGTTCGGGTTCTGCTCAACGCTGGTGCAAACGCGAGCGCAAAAAACGCCTGGGACGAGACCCCATTGCATAAAGTGCTAAAATGTCAAAGTGGGTTCGACGCCACACGGGTATTACTGGAGTACGGTGCAGACGTGAATGCGCAAGACATAAACCACGCAACGCCATTAGATGTAGCGACATACTACGACAGGACGGATATCCTGACAGATATCATATCTTTGCTACTCCAATATGGTGGTAAAGCAACGCGAAGGGCTCAACGCCGCGAGTTGGCTGTTAGGCGGTGAGTAACTTAATTTCACGATGAGCATTGTTCAAGTAAGGCTACCTCGCTTACTGTTGCATTTCAGCGCCTTGCATTGAACGACCTACCTCACGATCGAGATTAGGTTGGGATGTCTGTTGCTGCCAGCGCCAGCCTGAGGTCACGGAACTGATCGACTTCCGAGTCAAGATTCGTTCCAGTGAGGATGATTTAGAGGAGTGAGAGGTGCTGCAGGGTCTCTACTGTATGATGGTAGTGGTGCATGTTGATTCTAGTACTGTGAAGACAGCGAGGTGTTCGATCAAGGATTCTATATCGCACCAGGATTCGTACTCTGTACTCCTTCCTTCGCGTACAAATTTCATTAAGAACCTAGACCCGGATTCTGTGCGTACCAGCTCCAGCTCCAGCTAGAAAAAAATCAATGGTGACCAACTGAAGTCGACGACTTAACCTTTTTTTTTTTTGGAAGGCACTTATATTTCCGGTATGTAGCTTCTTCTAATTGTCTACATGCCCGAAAATAAATGCCAGACAGCAGGAGAATTTAGGATTCAGCCCTGTCTGGCGCGCTGAAGCTGGGCCGGAGCCTGGTTGTGAGGATACCGGCTTATGCACATCCCTGGTGTTGGGATAGTGTGGGACTCAGAGCACGCGGCCTTCATATGGGCAAGGCCCGGTGTGCTCTCCTACCCACTAAAACCTCACGGTTTTGGATCCAGTCTGGTGGCAGATCCGAGAATTTAGTTAGGGGGTCTTCCCAAGTTGCTACGATGAGCTTAGTGTATTGATCATCATGTTTGATTTTTGTTGCGATGATTTTGTCTTCCATTAGTCTACGGTTTATTGCTTTGAACCAGCGTGCTTTGGCTTCACTTGCTGCGTGAATCTTCTCTTGGATCACTCTCTCACATCTTAGGACCCATATGAGATGGGTGGCTTCCGATATTAAAATTTGTAGGAGCCTGGTCACCCCTTTACTTTTAACGTTAGTTTGTCTCTGTTGCTCTGTTCGTTTGTCAACATCGTTAATGTGGGGCCTGGCTGATAGGTTCCCACAGCCTAGGACTATTCCTATGGATATGGGGGGCCAGCGGTAGCATTCGTGGTCCCACAGTTCACTTGCTAATCTCCATATTAGGTTCATCGTTGTCTGAGTGCATCCGATGAAGATGTGTTCCATCAACTCCGTGGTGTCACAGGCCCTGCACACTCTGCATTGTTCGAAGTTTTGTATTCGGAACCACACTTCCCCGACCATTGGGGTGTTATGTATTGCCTTGAAGAGGAACTGTTAGACTTGTGTTTGGATGGTGTGTTTCCTTATGCTCTTCCAAATTGTCTTGTTATGTTTCGGCAGAGAGTAAGCAGGATGACAAGTCGCTCCTGAATCTTACCAAGGGGAATGGATTGGTTTGTCATACAATGTGTACGATTACTCATAGGATTAGTGGACGATGAGCAAGCATTAGTAGTAGTGGCGGTATCACTAACAAAGGTGTACTGCTCGGTATTAGTTATAAGGGAGCTGTTGACTGACGTGGTCGACAGCTTGACTCTTTTGTACCTTCTCTTTGGAATCTAAAGCGGATTCGCCTCTTTCATCTTTCGGCAAGGGTCTTATCCCGTTACTCGCCAGGGGCACTTGCACGTGCCTGAATACGAAGAGTCTCACCTTCAAGTGTACACCTGTCTTGCCTTTGAGCGTAGACTCGTAGTCGCTAAGTCACATCACGAGCCATCGCATATCAGTTAGCCTAAGTCAGGCTCGGGCCTCATCAGGCATTACATCAGAGTCAAGCTCTCCTTATATGCCGTGGTGACAATTACAACAAAGGATGGTTGGGAGTTCCAACCCTTTCAAATCAACTCTAGAGAAAGGGACGCCCCTGCAAGATACGTCATAAACTGAGTTCGGTGGAGGACGATCCCCGACAACAGAAGGGCAGGAGATCTAGAACATTTCAACACCGGATATTTCGCAGAAGCAGCCACTGCCCAACGATTCCAACCTATCATCTTCCATCACGAAAGGTGCTGCTGGGTAGAACTCCAGTGGAATTGAACCCTTCACCACTTCGAAGCAGCCAGACCAGCTGGTGATGATCTTAACTGCAACATACCACTGACGGACACCCGACCAATCGAAGAACAAGGAAGAATTGATGGACAACCAGAAGAAGACAAACAACCTGAACCTAGAGAATGACAGGGGTATGAGAAACCCCCAGGGTATTGTCGGGGGTTAGGCAGGGGTAGGGGTAAGGGTACAGATATTGAAACCCTCACCGTACCCCTACCCCTCTTGGGGGTACTGGGGGTATCGGGGGTACTGGAGGGGTACAGATGCTATGGCACAGGACTTCTGCACTACGACGTGTCTGCGCCCACAGAGGACCCACCAGTCGTGCTCCTCATCTCCAAACCCACATTTACGTGCAGCTGCCTTCTCACAGCCAATGCGTCGCCTCTCCCGTTCCTCCCGGTCCATCTCCCACTGAACAGGCCAGTGGCTAGAAAAATGTCAGTCAGATAATGATCTCGGGGGTCAAGACTCAATGTGGCACACAAAGATGACCACTTGGCTTTGATAATATTGGAGTAGGCAGTTACCCTCCTGGCATCTGCGAAACTTCCGTGTTCAACAACACACTGCATAGTCTTGGCGAACACCCAGCCATGTTTATGGGAAACCCTACGACAGATGAGCCATTGATTGCATCAGCATGCTTGCACCGCCCCTGGCAGCAGGAGAGCGAAACTATTGTCTGGCTCAGCTGCAACCAATACTGTTCATGCGTTCAACCTTGATGGGTTTGCAGGACTCCAGTGGTTCTGTGTTTGGCACCCGTCACCGGTGAGTCCACATTTTTAGTGGTCTCACAGCTTGCGTTATGAACCCCTATCCACATTTCTTCTCCCAAGAAATCAGCTGTGTGCCAACACGTTCTATACCCCGTCATCACGATTAACCCCACTGCACTTCACCGTGTCTCATGTCTTGTGCCTTGCACCATGACCTCTGTCGCACACACACCACTGACTTATCTAAGACCTCGATTATTGTTGACGTCAATGGCTGTGTGACGGCCGACCCTCTGCGCATGGTTATGCTAGTCAGTCTGCCTTCCTATGACTCGGCTGCTCTCCCCCTCGGAACCCTCGCTCTTTACTGTACATCTATAGTCACTTCTACCATATACCTACTCGTCTTTTTGGTTCGTGCCAGTCTCATCACTACAATCACATTCCTACCACAACCCATACCTCGCTTTCTCTCGTGCGCGTTCATTATTTCCTGAATTTTCCTCCCTCCAAATCTGTACCCCTACTCTTTACCCGGGGGTAACCTGTACCCCCGCTACCCCCGGTCTACCCGTACCCGTACCCCTTGACAACCCGTACCCTTTATGAGGGTAGGGGTTTTTAGGGGGTAGGGGTACAGGTAGACGATTTTTACCGGGGGTTACCCCTGTCATTCTCTACCTGAACCAATATCCCCAGAACTCCAACATCGAACACCGGCTAGGTCTGACACCAGCCATACCAGTGACCGAGCATACATGCCGTCAATAGCAGAAGAACCCAAACCTATCATAGTTCAAGAGGAAGAAGCTGAAGTAGAAGAAATCATTCAACAAACAGCTACGTTACACATCCCAGATCCTATCAGAATGGCAACTCATATAGTAACGGAAGAACCAAGGCCATTAGTCATCATGAATGAACAGGGCATGTCGTGGACATGGATCCAGTGGACCTACAAGCTGCATGACGTGCCATGGGACCTGACGAACCAGATCAACCAGGAGGGTTTGATTTTGACTACAATGAACCACCTCCTCAACTGCACACATGAATCAGTAGAGGCAATGGGATATGAGGGTACCCATACAGACGCCAACCAGATCAAGGAGGACCACCGCCTGGAGGAGGAGGCCCACCATGTTGTGTGCGAGCGAGTTGCACGTGAGCCTGACTTAGGCAACGTTGGATGAATGCGGTGACTTAGCAAATCCTAGACTCAAGCGCAGAGGCTGAGTATTGTCTCAACACATGAAGGTGGAGTCCCATGATCCTGAGCGGATCCTATCTCAATGCACGAAGGCGGAGTCCGAAGTATTCAGGCACAAAGGCTGGGGTCATTGGTTGGGGCGATGCAGATGAGGGCCGTTTGCCCAAAGCGTGGAGTGAAGAAGAGAGCCTTTGGATACAACAAGACAAGATAGTAACAAGAAGTTCAAGCTGCAGAATACAAACCATTCTGCAGCCTTATAAGTACCAAACTACTATGCGACCGCTTTTGCTTACATAATCATACATGCTGACACATCCTGACTAAAACCTACTTCCGTTATCCTAGGAACTCATAAGAGATGACTTATGATTGTTAATCAATGAGTCATGTGACTGATGAGCGACTCGTCATCATCAGTCACCCTTGGTAATCGTACATTAGTGATCCACAATGACAAGTCCATGACCAAATTGTAACATCACCCCCTTTTCAGGGTGAATGCCCTCATTCCACAACCCAACCAGGGACCTGGGTAAGTCCAATGTCCGTCTGCTGCTTGTCATGCACCCACTTCAGAGCATGAGCCATCCCCAGTCTCTTGGCTGAATGGCGCGCCTGCTCGATGTAGACGTAGATGTCATCCTCGAGGCGTTTGATGGCTGCCTCCAGTTCTTTGATGACCTTGTGCGACGCGCGGTAGCGGCGTACCTCAGCCTGGAGTGATATGTCTCCAAGGCGGGCCATCGCCTCGTCTACCGACCGCTTGTCAGCGTGGAGATATTTCAGGTCTTTGAGGGTGTACTCAGCTGCGGGCCCCATGTCAAAGCATGGCTCGGTGTGTATCTCTCCCCTATAGATTGGCTCTCCTCAGCCCATGGTGCCGAAAACTTCCGGGTTGTCTGTCATGCGGACGCGAACAAACTTGGCATGTCACGATCTGACATCGTCTTGCCTTCGGACAACGTCAAGACACGCCATTGCATGCATGAACACTGGAAAGACTGCCAAGATTACCCAGAAGCACACAAATGGGTAGGCAAAGATCCAGAGTACGACAAGAAGAGCAGGTACGCGCTCTAGTGTGGAGTCAAGGAACAGACGAAGAAGACTATATTGGAGAAGGAGAAGCGTTGAGGATTGCCCAACTTGTGAGTGGAATGCTAGTTCATGCAGAACCCTCCAGTGCTGGCACCTCTACTGCAGGACGTATGAAGACCACATGATTATGTCACGTGATAGTCCCGGGTCATGGCATGTATCTGACCTAAGCGATAAGTCATGGGACTTCAAGGATGGAATAGCTTTGTATAATGTGACCATGGTAGGCATGAGGTTGGATGCGGAATTCCCAATAGCCGAAGGTCTGGACAATTCCCAGTATGGGTCGATTCTGATGGAAGGTATTCTGATGCGCTGATATTGCGCCAAGACATTTGTTATCTTGTTATCTTGTGTTCTGATGTCATTTGTGAGTCATATGGTTGTCTTTATCTCTGACTCATGTGAGGCCGTACGCCTCATATACTGTATGTTTCATGATAAGCCCCTGTGGCTTGATGGACAATTCTCATTGGCAGATTAGGTCGTGAGTCGTGTTTACTATAGTTCGAGCTCAGTTAGAATACTGTCTTGGAGTACTATAAGTAGTTGGCAGGTTTCGCCAGTAGTCGATAGCTTAGTTGTCTTGAACTTCCACCTGTATTCCTCTCAGGCATAGTCAAGCATTCTTATAGCAGAGTCATTGGTCATTGTGACTATTCTTCTCTCATTGTTCACTTGTGTCAAGAGTTATCTTCAAGTGACGTCATATAAGGGGACCATCTGTGGTTATTCGCCCTTCTCGAGTAGTTCCTAGGTTGCAAGCCATGCGCTTGACTTAGAGGTGATACAAGGAAAGCCTTCGGGTTCAAGTCGAACCAGCGATTCGTGGAATCGTGACATGGCAGGCGTCTTCCTCCCCTCGCTTTGCAGCGCTAGGGGAACCCAGTTCAAGCCGCGGTTGAGGACAAAGCCGTTGGGAGTGGGTGATAGGGGATGTTTAAGACACCTCGTCGTGATCGGGGAAGGGTTGCACCGCGCACTATGTGCTGGTACTCCTCCTCCAGCATTGGTTTCTTGTGCGGCTCTTCCGTATACCACCACCGCCGCTGGCGGGGATTTCTGGTGGTCGCGTACTTGGGTTTCTTCGTCGTCAGTTTCTTCTGGGGCAGGGATGATGGTGTAGTCCACTGCGCATGGAGGCGGCACTCGCCAGGGGGCGCAGTGGCAATAGTCGGGCTCGTGGTTGCAGCGGGTGCATACCACGGTTGCGTTATGATAGGAAGACTCATCGCCCGAGTCCGAGTCCGAGTCAGCGGTGATGTCAATGACGGTGGTGGGATATGGACTGCCCAGGTAAAGTCTCCTGCTTTCATCCTCCTCTCCATCTCTCTCCCCTTCGCTACCCACATCTGATCCACCCTCCAGGCCTGGACGACCTTCCTCCATAGCTGTTTGTCTGGTGTCACTGTCTTCTTTGAGTCTGCCTCCCTCTGGATTGGGGAAATGGCAGCATGCTTCTGCGAGGTCACGGGCCACATTGATAATGTCCCGCATCGTCGCCGCTCATTCGGCAGCCACCCTAACATGCTCCACTGCCGAGCAGAGAGGGTCATCGACGTTGTTATTGTTGTCGTAGGACGTAATAGGTATGAGGGACTCAAAGTTGACGACATATTGCGATGGGAATGAAGAGCTGTTGGTAGTCATAGAGGGGAGTGGTAGTGGTGCTGAATTTTTGTCGTAAACTCGACTCGCCTTTATGTGAGTTTCTCTGGCGGGATTCAAATGTTTGAACTTCTGAATTGCCTCATCTGCATGGGCATCGTCCCAGTTAACCCATTGGTTGTCAGAATCTGGGTAGCCCTTCCATTTGATCAAGTATTGGAGTTTGCACCCTTGCCCATGTCTTCTCGAGTCTAATACCTTTTCGACCTCATATTCTTCCACGCCTTCCACCAAATCGGGTGGTGGGCGCTGATAGTTTGTGCCGTGAATCAGCATTTCTTTGTAAGGCATCAGGAGATCTGTGTGAAACACATCATGGATGCTACACTGTGTGGGAAGTTTGAGGCAATAGTTGACAGGGGACATCACCTGGACTACTTGAACGGGTCCATGTCTCCTGGGCACAAGTTTCATAGTTGGCTGGTTGGTACGTAGGTGGCGTCCTTCTAGCCACACCTAATCCCCTTCTTGATACTTGGGCGTATCACGGTGTTTGACCCATGATTCTTGCGCTCATTGCATCAATTGTTGTGCCTTGTCTCTCGCCTCCGTTATCTGTTTTAGGCGTGTCGTAACTTGGGGAATAGGAGACAGCGTATCTGTCCAGTTAGTGCGAGGGTGATATTCCATTAGGAGGTGAAATGGTGACTTGCGAGTGGATTCATTGACCCAGTTATTGTGAGCGAATTTGGCAATAGCTAGACGTGATGCCCAGTCGTCTTGCCTCTCGTTAACCCAGAATCTGAGGTATTGCTCAAGCCATTGGTTAGTACGTTTGGATTGTCCATCTGTCTGAGGGTGATAGGCCGTGGAAATATTCTGTTGTATCCCCAGTATACAGCATAGTTCTCTTGTGAACTTGGACGCGAACTGAGGGTCTTGATCACAAATAACTTTTGATGGTAGCCTGAAGCGTTTGACCACGTGTTCGGCGTAGAGGGCTGCTGTTTCTTCACCCGATATTTCTTCTTTGCATGGTATGAATATTGATGCCTTCAAACAGTCGTGGTCAGTGACCGTAAGTATAGAGTCGAAGTCTTGTGATATCGGTAGTTTGGTGATGAAGTCCAGGGCTACCACTTCAAACGGCGGAGCTTCCAGCTTCAGGAAAATGGGTTGTAGTGGTGCCTTCGTATTGTGCGTGTTGACTTTGCACTGTTGACATTCTGCACAACCCTTCATGTCACGTGCAGAGCACGTGTCATGGCCAGTGGTATTACCAAGCCGATGAAAGTGAGATTTGGGTTGCCGGAGAAGGCTGAAGACCCCCCTGTGGTGCGATTCACTGAAGATGACGATGAAGAGTCTCTGAGATTAGATGAAGATGAGACATTGGAGGTTGCGCGAATGTTGAGTACCGATGATCATTTCATTGTGGACAACAACACTGGCGACATTATCCGTGTAGGAATGCTAAGTGGTGAGTCACGTGATTAGGCACGTGATCATCAACCCCCAGATCCCCCAGGTCAAGGGAAGCGGATCTAAAGGATAAGTCACGGGGGAATGGTTTCCTCAGGTCGAGTCATAATTCCTGAGAGGGTATAGTTGGATGTGGGATTCCCAACTTGGTATAGGCTTTGTCCTGTTTGGGTTCTTTCTGATTGGAACATTCTGATGTTGCCTGATGGCTGTACTTATCATGCACTGGTCTTGCGCCATATTCTTACTGGATGATAGTGAGTCATATGTTGACTTATCTCTGACTCATGTGGGGCCTTCTGCCTCACGTACTGTATGTTGCCTGGGTTGTTATCCCTGATGGCTGATTGGATGATACAATACTTGTTATCTTTGGGACTCAGTTTAGGAGTCAGCCCTGTAGTGTATATAAGGTGCTCTGTCTTGATAGACGAGACCTTATCTTTGTTGTCTTGAGATCTACCTTGAGTACAATTGAAGTGTTGGCTAGTTTGCCTGTTCCTCTCATCTTGTTGATCCTTGTGTGGTCTGTCCTCTCATCTCTTGAAGATCCCTGTTATTTCCTTCTTGTTAAAGATGAAGCCCTTGTTATTTGGTTCGTCTTCCGCGTTTGACCATAGTTATTCAACTGCTGTCGGTCGATTCTTGGATCAAGGTCTCAAAGAGTTCCAAGTCGGAACAACGTTTGGTAGAAACGTTACACTTCACATATTCAGTGACATCGCGTCGCAGTGAAGGCCACCAATAGTGGCATTCTACCAGCGGTATGGTGCGCGTGATCCCTGGGTGACCGTGAATCGGTGGATCATGATGAGTAGATATGACTTCTCTGATGTCTGCTTCTTCCCCTGTGACTACTAGTCGTCTTCCTTGGTACCACCAGAGGTTGTCGACTTTGGTTAGTTTGTGGGGGTCTACCCACTTGCGTATGATGTCTTCATCTTGTGTCTTCTTCGGTGTTATGCTGGCTCGTATGAACAATTTCTCTGGCAGGACAGTGACGTTCCCATTATCCTTCTCTCCTTGATCATAATCTGGTTGACATGATAGTGCATCAGCTTGTCCGTTGGCGGTTCCCTTGACATGGTGGATCTTGAAGTTGTATTCGGCCAACTCTAGTACTTCTCTGGCGATTCTCCTGCTGATCTTCTGGGGATCTTGCCAGTATTGGAGGTTCATGTGATCGGAAAATATGCGTACTTTATGAGGGGATCCTGCTAGCAGATGTCTCCAATTGCATAACACTTTAATGATGGCCAGCAGTTCGAGGTTGTAGATGTCGTAATTTCGCTCTGCTGCGTTGAGGGTGGCTGAGTAATAGCCTACTGGATGGCGTTTTCCATCTTGTTTCTTCTGTAGTAGTACAGCGCCGACTGCGAATCCCGATGCATCTACTTAAAGGTCAAATTTCTGGTTCTGATCTGGGTGAGCTAGGATGGGTTCCGTGGTGACTCGTCTTTTGAGTGATAGGAATGCTTCTTGTTGACGTGCTCCCCATTGCCAAGGTTGGTCTTTGCGCGTAAGTTCATTGAGTGGTTTCACAATGGAGGCAAATCCTTTGATAAATTGCCTTGCAAAAGCCGAGAAATGATCGAACATCCTTAACTGTGGTGGGCGATGCCCAGTCTTTGACACCCAAACTTTTTGATGGGGTCCATGCATGTCACCCCCTCTTCAAGGATTACCCCCAGGTAATCGATCCAGGGAGCACTGAATACACATTTTTCAGGTTTGAAATATAGATCGTGTTCTTGAGCAATTGCCAGGACATCGGCAATGGCACGTTGGTGCTTGGATAAGGAGTCTTCGTGTCTCATGGTAGCAATAGCGATGTCGTCCATGTATACTCAAATTGTTGTTCCTTCAGCTTCATGTTTGGTGATGATTGGTTGATATATTTGATTCATAAAGCTCTGGAACGTGGCTGGTGAGTTACACAGCCCAAAATACATGACTGTTGGTTCGAAGAGTCCCCGGCGTGTTTTAAACGCTGCTTTGTGCTTGTCTCCTTCCTTGATTCGGATATTGTTGTACCCTTGTCTGATGTCTAGTTTAGTAAATATCTGCGCCCCCCCGAGATCCCTGATGAGATCATCAATAAGGGGAAGTGGGTACTGGTTCAGTATCGTCCAGTCGTTGTTTTTACGATAGTCCTGTATGGGGTGTAGTTTTCCGTCCTTCTTTTTGATAAAGAAAAATGATGATGCATACAGGGATTTTGAGGGATGGATGTATCCCTTCTCTACTTGTTCATCAATGAAATCGTCTAACGCTGCATCTTCCACCCTAGTCATGGGGTAGACCTTGCAGTCAATGACATCAGGAGCTCCTGGTTTGAAGTCGATGGCGTGGTCGCAGCTTCTCTTTGGTGGGAACCATTTTGATTCTTCTTCACTGAATACCTTCGCAAAGCATTGGTATCCTTCTGGTACCTCTACCTTTTTTGTATATTGTTGAGCTTCGACTGCTAGCTTGACCGCTGACTTCCTTCCATACACTTGTTCTTCTATTTCGCCCACAATTTGCTCTTTAGTTTCTGTGGTGAACATTCTTGCTATGCGTACGTCATTGGTTTCCTCCGTGAGGAGTTGCGCCAATACTGCTCTCCTGTCACTGCGGTTAATTGATCATAACACTATAGGGAGTTGCTTCTCATCTATAGTGGCATGGTGCCAGCTGAACCATGGTTCGTAAGTGGCTAGCCATGGATACCCTAGTAGCACATCTTCTTTGCCAATGTCTGTGATGAGGAAGCGCATTTCTCGCTTGGTGCCTCCTGTTTCCACCTGAAGCATTAGATAGTGTGTTATCTGACCCACTTTATTAGTGGTATCATCGATGTTAAAGATGTTTTTGGGCTTATCTAGTGCCCACTGTCCCAACCCCATTCTTTTGACGAAGTTTGGGTAGATGAAGTTGTCGGTGGCTCCTGAGTCCACCAATGCTTTTATGTCGGCCATATTGTAACTTGCACAAATCGAAACTGGAACTTGCATAGATCGATAGCGCATAATGTACACAGAGTTACAATGAATTGCCCTCACCCAGGCTGTCGGGTTTAGGTGTTTGCAAAATCTTGCCCCATCAGTTGCTGCAGGACCAGATCCTTCACATCATCTCCTTCACTTGCTACTCCTCGTAGCCACTCCGCCACCTTTCCTTCTTTAGTGGGTGCGGTTTTGGTGGTTCAGGCTTGGGTTCCACGTTGGCGCCGCGGCTGCCTACAATCGCGTCTGAAGTGCCCCATCTTCTGACAGTTGTAACACTGTATCTGGCTAGTGTTACGTCTGAATTCTTGTTGCCTTTGAAGAAACCCTCCGCGTGGAGGATATGGTGGTCATGGTGATTTGGTGTTTCATCCATGATTGGTGATAACATCTTCTGCTCCTGCGAGTCGTCCTCATACTTGATCTGCAGAAGTGTCCATTCTGTTGTCGTCTCGAAGAGTGGCTAGTAACTTAGCTAATGCGCCTCCCTGCACGCGTCCTGGTTTGAAGGCATCTAGGTTGCCCCGGACTGTCTGCATGTGGATCCACTTCTGCTGCTGCTTTAGTGCCGACGCCCTCCATTCTTCATAGTTTTGCGGGTCATCGTGCTGGTACATTGTTTCGTAGAGGGCTCTGGGAAGCCCTTTGGTGAAGTATTTGAGGGTTTGCTCGCTGTTGATATTGTAGCCAGCGTGTCGGACGAGTTGCTCAAAGAGGGTGTTACGCTCAGACCCTACGCCAACCCACAGACAGCGCAAGTGTCTACATGAGCACTGGAAGAATTGCCATGATTACCCGGAGGCGCATACCTGGGAGTCACGTGCAGAAGAAGACATCGAAGAAGAAGAGGCCGTACGTGCACTCGTAGCGGCAGAAGACGACAGTTACCTCACCTATGACGAGGCGTGCAAGGTCTGCCAGCTTGTGAGTAGCCTGATAACTCGCGGTAGAACCCCAGATGCTGGCAGGAAGGTCATTACAGGACGGATGAGGGTCACGTGACACGGTCATGTGATACCCCCAGGTCACGGGATCTGACCTAAACAATAACTCAGGGGGGCGTGCAGAAGGATTGTCCCAGGTCACAGTACGTATCTGACCTAACCCATAACTCAGGGGACATTGGAAGAAGCCATGGAATTGGCGGAAGACAGTTGTGTCCTGAAGACGACCAACGACGACAGATTGCGATTGTGTGGTGTAAGACCAGCGGCTTGATGTTGGAACGGAATCCAGCGGGCCGTGGCTTGATGTTGGACAGTATTCCAGTGGGCCGGGTTTGATCCCCTTTCGGGTATGTGTTCAAGATGGATTAGTCCAAGGAGCGCCTGTGTTAGTGCCGAGCCATTGCTTATTGATGCATTATTATTGGCTGACTATTGTGGATGACATTTCCCCTTATGCTTACTATTGTGATTACTGATTGCTTAGTGTCGCTTAGTCACGCACTTACTCATGCTCTGTGATGCTTAGACATTCACTTACTCATTCGCTTATTGATGTGAGTCATCATGCTTATTATTAGCTACTCATACTATGTGTGTCGCCTTGTGGCTTGACGGACATTTACTATAAATACTATACAAGTTGCGCTATGGTTCGCTAGCTTAGTTGTCTTGAAATCCACCTGTACTCTTCTCAGGAAGTTCAGACAGTCTTATAGCAGAGTCATTGTTCTTTGTGACTATCTTGTTGCCAACTTAAGTGTTAGGCGTTGCCACCTTGTAACGAACCTCAAGCTAGGCGGTATTAGGGGATCTTATTGGTTATTCGCCCTTTACAAGTCATTCAAGTCGTTCCTGAGTTCAGAAGCCGTGCACTTTGCTCAGAGTTGAAGCAAGGAAGACCCATCGGATCCAAGTCGGATCAACGTTCGGTGGAAACGTTACACCATCTTTCATGTGGATGCCAGCGTCGAGCTGGGCTTGGGCACGTTCCTTACTGAGTACGTCGCCAAATTGTCTTCTGAAGGCATGGAGTAGATTCTCCCATAGTCAATCGTTGAATTGGCTGGTCCTGGTGGCGACTTCATTGACAAGCCATCGGCTGGCGGACATAACCCATTGGTTAACCGCGTTTCCCTGAATGTAGGTGAGGAACAACATAGCTTTTTGGTACTTGTTTCTCATAGCTGAGTGATTGGCATTGATTCCTGCGTATACTTCCCATTGAAGTATGAAGGTCTTGGCTTGGGCCCTAGACCCAGTGAATGTTGGAGGTGGATTACCAATGAATTTGTCGTTGCCTCCTCCTTGAGGGACGTTAATGGCTGCTTGTGGTTGTCCTCCTCTCAGCCAATGTTCAGCCATCAATACCATCATTGATGGGTCAGCCAACGAGCAAATTCTCTCATCACTCATGGGCCAACCGACGTCGGCCGAAATCGGAGATTCTTACCATATTCATGGGCCAGCCGACGTCGGCTCGGAGTTGCTCGGAGTTGCGTTCATATGGAGTATAGCCTGAAGGAAACAGTGTCAAAATGTTGCATATATTGTAACTATACTCTGTTTATGTGCATATAATATCTCCATACCATGACACCAGTACATAAATAGGTTCTACACTCCAGAGGAATATCTCTGGAGTTATTCTTCTGTAGAAATTACACAGGAGTTGGGCATCTGGAGTAATACTTATTGTTCCAGAAGAATAACTCCAGAGATGACTCTCCGGAGAAATTACTCCGGAGATGTTGTTTGTCCAGAAGAATAATTCCGGAGTTGGTCTTCCAGAGAAACAACTCCGGAGTTATTGTATCGGACAAACAACTCCGGAGGAATTTCTTGAGAGAAACAACTCCGAAGGAGCTATTACGGAGAGACAACTCCGGAGTTGTCATTCCGGAGAGACAACTCCGGAGTTGTTATTCTGGAGAGACAACAAATAGCATGTCTCTTGATTTTTTGATCGTATACTGGACCTGCGTGATAACTGCTGTGGGCGGAAATAAGGCAGCCCATGCTTGGCTAACCTACTATTTGTGTACCTTAAGCGGCTGAATGTGTTGTAATAGTTGATGAGCAGCAAGTAGGGTTCCTCTCAGGCTGTGCCTGCGTACTTGAGGGCTATTGTGAAGCAACACCCCTCAACAATGATGTAGAAGGCGAGGTCAACAGCATCATCCGCTGACTTTCTTTGTGCCTGTCAATCTGATGCTTTGGTGATGTAAGCTGGAAGTTGTGCATCAACCCACTCCCAGGTAGTGTGATCCGATCCCAAAGAATGAGGTTCCGAGCCAAGATGTGCAACAGCAAGACATTTGGTGGTATATGGTTCAAGGCCATGACTGTATCTGGAATGGTGAGTATGTCGGCTACTTCTCGACTTTCTGTTCTCAGATACAGCAATCCAAGAGCTATCATTGCTGCAGGAGAGGTAAGGTTAATGTCGAATGCAACTCGCATCTGTTTGCTATGCATATGTGATGGGGCCTGGAGTTGTTCTTCCAGAGTTGTTCATACGGAGTTGTTCATAGAGAGTTGGTGATCCGGAGTTGTCTCTTCGAAGTTGTTGATCTGGAGTTGTCTCTTTGGAGTTGTTGATCCGGAGTTGTTGATCCGGAGTTGTTGATCCGGAGTTGTTGATCCGGAGTTGTCTCTTCGGAGTTGTTGATCCGGAGTTGTAGATCCGGAGTTGTCTCTTCAGAGTTGTTGATCCGGAGTTGTAGATCCGGAGTTGTCTCTTCAGAGTTGTTGATCCGGAGTTGTTGATCCGGAGTTGTTGATCCGGAGTTGTCTCTTTGGAGTTGTAGATCCGGAGTTGTAGATCCGGAGTTGTCTCTTCAGAGTTGATGATCCGGAGTTGTCTCTTTGGAGTTGATGATCCGGAGTTGTTGATCCGGAGTTGTAGATCCAGAGTTGTCTATTCGGAGTTGATGATCTGGAGTTGTCTCTTCGGAGTTGTTGATCTGGAGTTGTTGATCCAGAGTTGTTGATCCAGAGTTGTCTCTTCGGAGTTGTTGATCCGGAGTTGTTGATATGGAGTTTTTCATCTGGAGTTACTCATCCGGAGTTGATCATCCGGAGTTATTCATCCGGAGTTGCCTCTTTGGAGTTGTACATACGGAGTTGTCTGTCCAGAGTTGTCTGTCCAGAGTTGTTCATATGGAGTTATCGCTCCGGAGTTGCTCATCCGGAGTTGTTATTTCGGCGTTGTTATTCTGGAGTTGTTCATCTGGAGTTGCCTCTCCGGAGTTGTGATTTCAGAGCAACACCTCCAGAAGAACAACTCCGGTGTTGTGCCTCCGGAATAGTTTCTCCGGAGTTGATCTTCTAGAGAAACAACTCCAAAGTTGTTCTCCTGGAGTTGGTCTTCTGGAGACACAATGCCAGAGTTGTTATCCTGGAACAATTACTCCCACATTGTTCTTTTAATCCCTCCAGAAGCATGGCTCTAGAGGTGTAATGCTGGAAGCATTTCTCTGGACCCATCAATTCCTACAGAGGAAGAGCTCTGGAGTAATTCCACCACATCAACATCTCTGCGGTTATTCTTCTAGAGTGCCTACACCAGAGTTGTTAATCATAGGAACAACTCCAGAGTTGTTTTACCGGAGTTGCTCTTCCTGGAATGATAACTCCAGTTGATTTCCTCTGGTATCAGAGCTCCGGAAATTGTGTTCCAGATGAATCCCTCTGGATGCACACTTCCCAAACATTTCCTGGAACAGTCTCTCCACAAGGATTGTAGAAAGTTCTGATGTAATAATCTGATTTATTATCGATTAGATCTAGACAATGGATACATTGGGTACACCATTGTAACCACCAAATTCTATCCATAGTCTACTGGTATATAAATAATTAATGTCAGGTCAATTCAAGGATTCCCAGATTGTTGAGACATTGCACAATCCCAGTAAATAAGACCGTCCTGCACCCCTGCCAGTGTCCTTATCCCTTCTCAACAGTTACATATGAGTGTGCCAAGTAATAACATGGAATATGCTTACCTAGCCTTCTCAGTCAGCCTGACTGTCCGCATGCTTTTCCGAAGAGGCTGAGAAGGTTCTCTTAATGGAACCTGCTGAGATGTCGATTCTGACACTCCTCCACGATGAGAATTCTGGAGGAATGCAGTCTTGTCACGATATCGTTGAGACTGATTTGAATTTCCTGTTATGATGCCATTGTAAGGAATTGGATGATACTTCCACAGCGGTGCAAAATGACTCACCCAGCATGTCAATCTGTAACCGATGTCTTTCTGATGATGAAATGGTGGAACTCCTATTAATTGCAAACTGTGCTGTTAGAGGCCTATCAGTGATAAGTAAATAGAGGAAAGCAATAAGAGATGTACATGCGTCCGGAGTGTTTGAAGTATGCTCCAGGAGAGATGTCTGTGCTTCCTGCTCATCCCCTGAGAAATCAGATGAGCTGGACCCAGTTTGCTTTGGATTTGCATTTGTAGATCGTGGAAGAAGTGGTTCATCCTCAGAACTCCTGTCAGGGATCTTAGCAATCTCATCACCAAAGTCTTCTTCATCTTCGTCCCTCTCAGATGGTCTCTCATCACTACTTGAAGAGGAATGCCTCTCTGATGGTGATACACTGTTATTCCTCTGCACATTCCGGAGGGGCTGAGTGACACCATCTTTAAGGAGCTCACAGTTCGAGCTCCATATCAGTGGTTCCAGTCCATCATCCTCTCGCTCCCTCCAATGGTCAAGCAGTTGGAACACTTTGGTGAGACGGATCTTCGATGGGTCTGCCCATGGAAATCCCTCCGGATAGCACTCATCCAAAATCCATTCAGATGGATTTCTGGATAGCCTACTCCATGGGATGGTTGCCCTTTTCTTTCCGGAAGTGTACCCTGGGCAATATAGTGCATGTTATACACTGTCACACATACGCCAACATGTCTGGACTCACTGATATGGGCAGTACAGTATTCCCTGAGTGTGCTCTGAACTCTCTTCGTGCTATACCCATCCTCCATGGTGGTGGAAGGAAGTTCAGGCTTCCCATTGGCATCTGTAGTGATTTGAATCCGAGTCTTGTTGGTCCTTGCATGACACAACAGACTTGGTGCAGGTTCTGGAACAGATGTGAGATATAAGGAGATAATGGCTCCATGGACATGTTACAAACCTGACTGAAAACACATGGTAGCATAGTTTAGCCACTGATCCCAGAGTACAGCTTCTCTCCAGTTTGGGCAAAAGTCTGTGAACGTCTGGCCACCATCCAGTTTATCGTTCCAGTCATCCCTGAAGGTATATTGCTCACTAAACACCTGCAGCACAGTTTGGAGCACTCACATAGAAGCTCTCACATCTCCAGTCTCGTCCTGATATGCTACTAGAACGACAGAACGCATTCCACATGTTTTGAACAATTGTGTCTGAAAGTCCCGGACCATATGGGCCCTATAGGAGGCAGAGGCCATTCTGAAACCTCCTATCAGTTTCATAATGTATAGATGTATGGAGTGTCACATACTTAGCTTGTACAGCCTTTGGAGGTCTATCCTCAGACCACTCCTTCGCAACATCTGCATATGTGTCCTGCTCCTCATTGGACAGCCTGTTCCACAGTCGTGTGGTTGCATCCTGGAGAGCACCTAGAAATGCCTGAGAACCCCGAACACCTCCGGAGATTTGCTCTGCAAGATTCATGATGTCTTCCTTGTTCTCATGGTAGAATGCATTTCTAGCTGACCATCTCCGAGTGAACTTAATCAGCTGACGATAGGGACGATCATAATGGTTGTAGAACCATGTCCTGAGTTTCTATAATACATTTTGGATCAGAATCATATTCATTGAAGATCATGGATAGTACCTTCTTAACCTTCTTCTTGTCAAAGGCAGACTCCGGAGGGTGGAGCGCATACAGCTCTGCCATGGCCCTCTCCAGAACACTGCTCCGGTCCTTGGTATTTGCCTTTTGGAACTCCTCAAGATAGCATTTCAGTACAGTAGCGTCTCTCGGAGTGATGAAGAACCGGTCTCCCACAAAGGCACCATCTAGGGGAGAGTGCCTCTCAGATTCGCCAGAAGATGGGCTGGAGTGGTGTGATTCAGACTCCATGGCAGGAATATGTATAGGAGGTGGAGTTGAGAATGGAAAGTATATGGACTGTTGTGTGAACAATCCTAATGTGTGGAGAATGCTTAAATATGCAAGTTCATTCAACCACTTGACTAGGAATCAACAATGATGCATGATCACTTAATCACCGGAGTAGTTACAGCTCCAAGGGCATGATGCTTTTAATACATAGTGTGCTGCATACATGTGCAGCCTTAGACATTTCATTTTGATCAATACCCAGCCTCTGCAGGCATTTATGAAACTTTACTTGCAATGCACACAGATGCAAGATGATGTGTGATCACCTGAGTGATTTTACTCCGAGTCCATGATGATTCTGATACACACTGTGCTGCATGCATGTGCAGCCTTATACATTTGGTCTGGAGTAGTGCCCAAGCATACATGACACCTTACATGTGATGCAAAAGCAATGCACAATGATGTAGGATCACCGGAGTGATTATAGCCCTGAGTGCATGATGTCTTCAAGACATAGTTCGCTGCACACATGTGCATCCTTCTGCACTTAGCTAGTTGTGGTGTGTAATATCTGTGTGCATGCATGCAAATGTACATGTTATGCAGACAGATGCAACATGATGTGCAATCACCAGAGTGATCATAGCTCTGGGTGGATGATGTTTCCAATGCACACTGTGCTTCATGTATTTGCAGCGTTGTGCATTTGGTCCGGAGCAGCACCCACCTCCATGAACATGCATGGAGCTTTACATGTGATGCAAGGCAATGCACAGTACTGTGTGATTGCCGGAGTGATTATAGCTCCAAGTGCAAGATGTTTCCATTACACACTGTGCTGCATGTATTTGCAGCATTGTGCATTTGGTCTGGAGCAGCGCCCACATCTACAAGAGTATGCACACAGCCTTACATATGATGCATGGCGATGCACAATGATGTGTGATCACCGGAGTGATTATAGCTCCGAGTGCATAATGTTTCTGATGCACCCTGCAGTGCATGCATTGCAGCGTTGTGCATTTGGTCCGGAGCAGCGCCCAGCCTCCATAGACATGCATGGAGCTTTACATATGATGCAAGGTAATGCACAGTGCTGTGTGATTGCCGGAGTGATCATAGCTCCGAGTGCATGATGTTTCCATTACACACTGCGCTGCAGCATATGCAGCATTGTGCATTTGGTCCAGAGCAATGCCCAGCCTCTGTAAACATGCATGCAACTTTACATGGGATGCTGGGAAATGCATGGTGATGCCTGCACACCAGGACATAATGGCTCCTGAGCCCACAATAGTCTGATACCAAGGACGTCATACACATGTCCAGTTATGGTAATCAGGTCCATATATGCCATTTAGTGCACCGGAAGAAACACGTACAACCCTCAATAATGATTGCATTCATACCCGAAGTAGATTTACACAAGGAGACATCACATTTGCACAGAGGAGACAATACACAGCAGCTACATATCCTACTTATTAAAGATCCGCTTCATAATGGTCCTTCACATTCTCTGCATATTTCTTGATGTTCAGAAGCTCTGTATAAGCCTCTGACAATGCCCCTTCGACCGTCTCACACATTTCGATCAACTTCTTCGTGTTTTCAATGTGTTGGAGCCTGTCCCGCTCGACCTTTGCTGCGTCCTTAGAAGGTGGTGGTGCCCTTGACGCTCCAGCATGCTGCACAGGTGTACATCAGTCATGGATGGAGAAATGAATGTATACGTACTTACCACAGGTGGTGGCGTGATTTCAACAATCTCCGGCGACTCCGGCGACTCTGGTGCCGGTGTGAGCACCTTCCTGCGATGGAGGAATGATGTGCGTGTAATGCGTGGAGGTGCTGCCGGAGTTGCACGCTCATCATCAGTGGACTCCTACAGTACACGGTGAGGTTATTGCACATTGATGGACATGACAACATACCTGAATGGGCGGCGATGGACTCCGCATTGCTGCATCTTGTGCAGCAATGCATATTTCCTCTGGCTCAGTCTTTACTGATGGTGGACACTCAGACTGGAGAGGAGAGCCAGGGGTCGCAGTGGACCGTCTAAGGAAGCTGTACTTCGACGGCTGCGCCCCATCAGATGGTGAGGGATTGTCACGCTCATTAACAGCTGTTGGTGTCCCTGGGATGGGTGGTGGGGGCATAGCCTTAGATGGAACAGGTGGTGGAGGCATGGACCCGGTCACTGGAGGTGTTCTAGCGGCGGGAGAACTTTCGGAGGGCGTACTGGGGGCTGGGCGACGAGGGGGCATCTTTCCAATGTATGCCCACCGCCCTGAGACCAGATATCAGTTATCGATGGTGGGCATTTGTTGCCATATGTGTACATACCCGATTGAGACCCTTGTTTCTGCATGTAGAGGCTGAATGATCCACAGTGATAAGAAGCAGAGTGCAGTGGTAGTTTAGCACTATAATCTCAGGATTCATGCACACCGATCCATTAATGTGATCATTATAATTTATGTCAAGTTCTGGACACATGCTGGACACGTGCTGGAGTGAATCCTCTGTTTCCTTAATTGTTTGACCGATCAGATAAGGGCTTCGAACCCTTTACCATGTTTACGGAGTCCTTGAGCACCCCGAACACCCCCCACGTTCCCACTGCGAATATTCAATGGCGCTGGAACGCTGCAAAAGCATTCCATTTGACTGTACTCCCTATCTCTGCCACCCCATGCCGCCCACTCGTCCCATCGCTCCGCCGCTTCCAGCTGTCCCAACTCCGGAGATACAAACTCCGGCGACATTGAACCCAGACTCACTGAGTGGCTCAGAGGAGCTGCTCCTGGGCGTAGCGATTCGTATCAACTCCGCTGTTCGGGAGTTTCAGAAGAAAGGTGGAAAGGTCAATATATCATTTTTCCGAAAATCACTGGATGAGGAACTGGTAAGTCATTGAATCTCTTCCTCCTGTTCTAATATTGACTCTCAATCTGCAGTTGGAGGCATCAACCATATTTAACAACTCCCCAGCAGACAGGGACGACCCACGCCTCCATCCTATCATCACTTATGTTGGTGAGATGTCTGAGGAGGCGGAGGCCAGAGGCTCACCCCTCGACTTGGGAGCCATCAAGCTCTCAGAAGTCGCTCGGAGGTGTGGACTTGCTGCTGCAGCGTCGTCAACGTGGCCTCAAGAGCTATTCACTCCTGACCTGACCGTACTACTCCGCCGCGTGCCTATGGAGTATAGGTGGTGGCTTCCACCGCTGCCCAGAGA
>WITN01001025.1:0-28623 GCA_015025155.1 Lactarius quietus
GTCTCAGAGCGATCATCCACCACTTCTATACCCCTAGAATTACTAAAGGGTCTAGGTGGATTTCGTGGTTGACGTGGCTGGGAGCAATTGCAACTGAGGTGTCTTTCTTTTGACAATTATAGCAAAATTACTTCCCTGAGATCTGGGGTTGTCGCCTCTGCAGGAACCCTTCACGAGGTTTGAACGGAGGTCGAGAATTGTTAAGGTAGGGCCTTGGCTGAGCCAGAACTTTTCTGCGTGTGCCAATCGCCCTCTTGCGCGAGCTCGATCCGCTGACGTATCCATTGCATCAGGATGGCGTCTGAATTGTCTCCAATTGGTCTGGTTTGATACCGGTGGTCGAGGTTGTATTTTGTACTGATCAATTTTGTTCTTTAGATGGAGATATTGACCTTGACGTTTAATGGCTGCCCTTTTCCAATCCTCATAGTCTGTAGGATCGTCGTGAAGGTAGATGGTTTCTTGTAACTTGTTTGGCAGTCCATTTGCGAATAGGTCGAGGACCATTGGTTGATCTATATTGTAGCCAGCGTGTCTGACTAATTGTTCGAATTTTGCCACGTACGCATCAATGTCTCCTCTTTCCATTCTGATACCTTTTCTCAATTCTGTTTGTGCTTTCTCTTCTTTAAGAGTGTCTGCATATTGCCTCATAACGATGAGTGGGTGTTATACCACAACCAATTGTCAAGAGGGTCTCATCCATTGACATCAACCTGGACTCATAGCCAAGCCACCATTGATCCTACCCATTCGGTTACAGCAGTTCCCTGGATGTAGGTGAGAAACAACATAGCTTTTTGATATGGGCTGCGCATAATGGAATGGGTTGAATTGATTCCTTCGTATAAACTCCACTGCATGAGGAATTCTTCTGCTTTTTCACGGTCGCCTGCAAAGACCGCAGGTGGATTGCCACAAAATTTGTCATGTGCCGCTGGTAAGGGTGCTTGCGCTGCTGGTATTTGCGCTGGCGGGTTTCCGAAAGGTGGTCCTGCTCCACCTCCTCCTCCGCCATTACCACCTCCTCCTGCTGGAGGGTTTGGGGGAGGTGCTTGATTCTGAGGATCTGTAAGGGCCCGAAATGCTGTGACGGTTGGTGCTACTGGCGAAGTAGTGAGCGAGTAAATTGGTTGTGCGGATGAACTTTCCATAGCAGCTTGAGTTTGAACATGAGAGGTGAGGGTTGCCATTGCTCCTAGGCGTAATGTTTCTGTAGCGATTGCTAAATTGACTCCTTGTTGTGATGGAGAAGATGATCTTGCTCCAAAAGATGCGTTACTCTTAGTACTTGGTGATGGGGGTGGTGTAGTGGATGCTGGTTTGCCGGTTGGGGATATGTTTTCCAACTCTTGTAGTTCCTCTTGTGTGAGCTCGTTGATGTAGATATCACAGCCTAGATCTTCTAAGGCTGTTCAGAAACCTTCCCACTCTCCGTTTCCGTCCTGTGGTTCAAACCAGCGAATTTCTACCCAAACATATCGATCGTAGACAAACTCAACTGCAACGGTTCGGTTGTCTTCCCGACTCTTGGCGTGATATCCGGTAGTACCTGTAGTACTACTATACCGGTATTCTGTATTCTTGCAAATCTTTGTGGTACGTTGTCAGCGCCTCTGTGTTGAAACCAAAAGTCGTCACAGTTGTGACAACGTTCTCTTGTAGTTTCTGATGACGCCACTTTGAATCTTGGTCTTAATGTAGCGTTATCACCTAACGCTGGTTCGACTTGAACCGATCTGCGGTGTGATGCTCGAGTGTATGGATGAATCTTGATAGTCACGGGCAACTTAGCTTAGTTGCACAGCCACTAGGTCACTTGATTGACACTAGGGTACCCCAAAGGACAAGCTTCAATCGACTGATTGGAAAGAAGGAAGATGGACAAGTGGTGATGATTCAAGAAGACCAAGATAGAGAATCTTGGTCTTTACTACACGACTTATATACAGTTACTCGCTGGCTTTAAAGCGCAGCTTAGAATCCAAACCCTAGTACAACTATCCTAGGAATGAGTCATTATGAAACCTGAAACACCGGCAAACCCAAGTGCCAGCGACGCGTAAGTGTCCATGACTAATAATGGCTTACTTATCGTAGTCATAACCGAATAGTAAGCGTCCCAAACTCCGAGACCTCGTAATACTGATGATGATCAGTCCGCATGATGTCAAACCGTGACATGTAATCCCATATGTGCGGAAATAGTGGAGGGTTTTGTATACCAGTGACTTCTTGACACCCAGAAAATCACAGATCTGGTCCACAGTGAAGTCTTGCTCAAAGAATAATACTGGGATGCGAGCTTTCAGATCATGAGAAACAGAGCGCAGAGGCATGGTATATTGTGCAGGGACATGTACTGTGTCTAGCATACAACTCTTGACGAGGATCGAACCCGGGGACAGTCACGTGTATTACACATCCAGGGAGAAAAAAAAACAAGTTTCCGCATATATATGAAAGGCGCTATAAGCAAGTGGATTGCTTCAACGACGGCAGTTAAAAGTTGGCTTCCCTGAAAGGGTGTAAGACTTGGGATGATATCGCAGAGCTCATTAATCATTAGCCGTCTAGCGTCGCTCTTCTTGGATTCGGCTTCAGAGAGAGAACAGACGGAGCACGCGCAGGTGAAATGATACAAATCGCGCAGGACGGCCTGTCTCAGTCGTCGTGGGTTTCCATATAGACGCCTGCTGCCGATGTACGCAATGAATATTTCCTCTCCGCGTGGAATGGTGCCCAGAGCATAAATTTGGAGCTCTCCTATGTTGGAGTTGAACGAGAATCGTGCATTTGGGGAGCAGGAATGGTTAAACCTCGACGCCTTCAAGCAGATTCCAGAATCGGAATTGTCATCGCTAAGGCTGAACGAGTTCGTGCTGTATTTGCCCACTAACGAATTGGGTAAACATTGGCCAGTGTGCGAGTTTTGAAGAGACAAAAACTCGTCCATATGGACGGGAGAGAGATCTCGAACCGCGGCTTCGATGAAAATGTACTTGAGAGGCTCAGGCCCATCGGTGGGGATGGAAAATATCGATTTCTCGGACAGAATCAAGTCGCCTCTCTTAATGTCTCTAGAGGCAAATGCACCTTCACCGCTCTGGACGACTGCTGAGGTGTGAATGGTGAAGAAGGAAGAGTCATCCTGGAGGTGAAGATTTGCAAGACCACTGTCGAGATCACCGGAGGTGCAAGACGACAGCTTGGGTGGTGGCGAGCTTTCGAGGTCTGAGATAGACTTGAACTCTTGTGCACCAATGGTCAAATCGCCTCCGTTGTCAATGAACGTCTGAATATCTGATAGATCGATCAGCTTTCGAGCTAGAAACTTTAAAACTACAGTCGAGTCCATACCTACACGCGCGTGGTCCCATTTCCCTAACTCTTTCCAAGCTACGCCTCTCCTAAAGAGCGCTTTCAAGTTGCGCGGAGAAAGGACGAGGGTTTTTGTGGCGTCAGCTTCGGCTTCATCCCATCTGAATGGGGAATCAGTCGACATGGAAGTTTGACGCAACAGCATGATTCATGCACACCTTGCTAGCTTCAGGTTCGCCATAGATCGATTGAGAGGATAGAGGTGGTTTGATCGGTCAAAAGCCAATGCGTGCGAATATAAGGATCTTGCTGTGGCATAATCCTTGGCTTTGAATGCTACATTTCCCTGCGCCGTGGGTGAGATAGGTGCGGACGAGATCAGAGCGGCTAAGGTTTTAGGGAACGAAATTGTGACGGGAGACGGACCTTTTCTTTAGCGAGTTCAGCAATAGAGTGGTTTTCCATCGCGTTGATATGAGGTGAAGGATATCGATGAATCAATGTGGGCTTATGAGAACCTGCAAGCCTAGGACTCTAGTTCATTTATGATGGCCACAGAAGGCCTCATGATTGGGGGTCAGCCGGACTGTACTGGCCAAACATGCTGCGTTAGGATTAGGATTGGGATATTAATTGTCTTTGTAAACGAACGACCTTGCTTTTTCGGGAAGTTGGAGAGCCAGCAAGAGAGCCAGTGTTACCTATGATAACAGCCCGTCCCCTTTCTCTCACACTGTACGCGATCTGAAGGTTTTCCGAACTTGTTTCCGAATCTTGTTCCGAATGCCCGTTTCCTGTTCTGTACGCCGAGTCACTTGTTCGTCCTGGGCGTTTGGAAACGGGTATTTGTTCTACGGCAAATGCCTTCAAGTTGCTAAAAACGTAAAACACATTGAGAGGCGGTTGCCGCGCTTGCTTACGTTGTAACTTGGCAGACTCTTCTCGTAATTCCCGGAGTCACCCTACAATTTCTCCTCAGTTCCAGGTTGTCATTTCCCATTCTCTGTTTTGCTTCTAACCATGCATTACTCCGCCTAGAGCGTTACTCAACTGGTCGCGCAGTTCTTCTCGGGATTGGCTTGCTGGTATCGTCTGCGCTTCCACCTGCGTGGCGGATCTGGGTCACTTTGTAAGGCCGCACTTATCGCCGCTTCCTTTAGCCTGCGGCCGCTTCTACCTTCCTGCCACTTACTGCATATTCTCTTGCCGGCCGTTAGTCAATTTAGTCTGGAGTGGCGCAATTTCCCCTAGTATTCCGTCTCCCCACGATGGCGAGCAGTTAGGCGCCGTCGTCTCGTCCTAACAGTCCGTTTCATCGGGGCAGATGGGTAGCGCAACGCAAACATTCACGTGGTGACGTGAGTGAGCAAGAGCACTGGCAGGCCCAGCCACCCAAGTCGTGAGACGAACTGAAGTTACGATCGGTCCCGTTTGACGAATGAGGTACCTATTCCGATCTTCTCCTGCGAAGCTCACTCGAACCGCTCGAATATCCTGTCGAATATGTCGTCCTTTAGCACCGTGCCCAGATTAAAGTGCAGTTGCAGTTGCAATTTCTTTAGTTCCTCTTTGTGCCCGGAATCCGTGGCGGGATCTATCGCGACTGGTCGTTAGTAACCTTCTGGACAAACTTTTCGAGGCTGCCAAGATCGCGCGCTCTTCCTTGCGGACTTCTTGCCGCTCTTGAGAACCGTGGCGCTGTCAGCACCTCGAATATGGCGAGGAGTATCCCGATCGGACACAAGACTCGGATGCGGCAGAGCCCGATATTGTTGTGCGGCTCTCACGCGTACGAGACGGCGTCCGTGGTGTCTGGGAGTGCGGCGCTGTCAGGCACGCCTTGCAGCATTGCTTCCCATTTGTCGCACGTCCGCAGGTCGAGGTCGAGAGACCGTGACAGCACCAGATTCCGCACGACTGCCTCGGCTTTAGCGTGTTAGTGAAATCTGGTCAATGGCAGCTGTTCGTGTGATGGAAAGAACGCACCCTTATGTCCTCGCCATCGGCCTGCAGCATGGAGTCCTTCTTGAATCTTGCCTCAAGCTCTTTTGGGATCTCACTCTGACTCATGCGCGAGCACTCCCTCATCCGACGCATACATCGACTCGGCGGCGTCACTGAACACTAGTTCGCTCCTCAACAATGCGTCGGCCGAGTCCGATTTCAGGAAACATCCGGGTACGACAGCCATTCCTAGTTCTCCTGTGAAGTTCTGATGGCTCCCCTGCCGCACGTTTGGATATCATGGGTGGGATGGATTAGGAAATGGAACAGCGGTCTTACTCATGTAATATCGAACCTCACGGGTATCTCACAAAACGGACGACACGACTCGCCCGCTATCCGCTGCCCTTGAGGCCGTGTTGAATCAAACACCGGAAGAGTGTTCCGACGGACAGGAAATACGGAGGGGCGTTTATACGCAATTTCTTGACCAGGTCGACCTGCAGACGGGCTGTACGGAGAACAGGCTGATTGTCTTGCAACTGGAGCAGGAACTTCTGCTCCGTCTGGGCGAGCGAGTGGTGCGTTCTACAAACGAAAATCAAAGTCTTCCGTGTACTGAACCTCGTGATTAGGATATGGGTTTGAGGGGAGAAGGCTGTGTGATGATACACAAGGCGCCTTGAAGCGCCACGGCGGTTCGAAACCCGACAACGGAGAACTCTTAGTTTTTTTTGCCTGGCCATGCGCTACTCATGGTCAAGGAGGTGAACAAAGTGGATCAGTTCAAGGTCTATCGACGGGTACGTAGCATCCTGCCTTATGTCTCCCCAACACGCTGACCAACTTCTTGTTATAGCCGATTCCGCTCGAGCGGCTGCTCATCATCGCGAACAACGATATCTGCGTCGTCTCCCCCCTCAACGCAAGATATCCAACCCAATCGGTGACCGCCATACACAGCTGTGCCCGTTCATCTTCCCAGTCAAGTTCGAGGGTGGGGGAATGGCCTCTTCTCGATCACGTTTGTGCACCTGGGACGCAATTTCTACGAAGCGACGCTCTGGTCTGCAACGCACCCACACCGCCGCAAGTGGACCGAAGGCATTACGCGACGGCAGGACCTCTCGCGCGAGTGGAGCCAGTTCTTTGAGACGACATACTATCCAAAGGCTTTTTCCAGTCCACGAACCGGGCGAAGTGCCAGCTCTGTTGAGTGAGTGATTGATATCGCTGGGTTTTGTGGAGATTTTTGCTGACGCACGTAGGTGGATGTCTCATCGGCACGTTGGACGGGGATTATTTGCACGATTTTCGAGAGCTAATTCGGGAACCAATCAAGGCGTCTGCGCTGATTAACGACGCACAAATAGACGTTCTGGACGACTATGGGCTATTATTAGTGTTATCAGGTATGAGGTATGTCGTATGTATATTTCGCTCCCACCGCCGTCTAACTGCATCTTCTCTTAAGAGGGCCAGGTAAATACCTTCCCACTACACGTACTCGAGGCAATGTATCTGCTTGCGGGGATTGCTGCGCATACATCGTATTTCAAGTCGGGGGTTTGCGTCGGACGGACGGACGTCTGTGTTTTCAAGGCGAGGTCCGCTATCGAGTACGATCGGCCACAACGTGCGCGGCAGAAATCAGCCGACGTTCCCACGGTTGCTGCACGGCGAGAACGATACGCAGTGAACCTACAAGGAATTCTACGTCCACGTGCAGTCGAGCTCGATTCACTTCCTGCGCACAAAGCTCTGCGTGGCGTGCGTAAACGGTTCGCCATTATCTATCCCAAAGCGCTAGACACGCAGGGTCTGCTCGGACCTCCGACCAATCGCTCGAATTTGCAAGGGGGAAAGGACAATACGCGCCCGAAGCCCGTGGCGATCTACCGTATCGAGAACAAGATTTTCCCCTGCTACGATGGTGCGTGCGTTGTCGCCTGGCGCGAAAGTAAGACGGAAATTAACTGTTTGGACTCGACAGAGTTCGCGTTCTACACGGAGGGCGTAGATCGCGGCGGGCTCAGAGGAGCCGATGTGGTTCTCCACGATCACGTGCGCTCCCCGCTGCGTCACGCACCAAAATGAAACGTTTCCTTTCTGAGGTTCCGTGAACGCGATAACGTAACAGTGTTATTCGTGTTTTCTTTTGAACCATTTGTATTCTAGAGTACGCCCAGACTGATCGCAGCCCAGCTACTGTAGCGAGTCGTGTGCTAAGGTATCCCCACTACGTACCAGTAGTAGAGTGAGGCATATTATTACATGACTTCGTGTTCTTCCAGATCAAGTTTGTAAGGGAATTTGGCCTGTCTCGTTCATTCGTCCAGCGGCATGCTGAGAGAGTAATTGCACAATTTCCTGCTGTTCGCGGCCACGGGCCACCTCGGATGCGGTCTTGCCACTGACATCGCGCACCTGCACATCCGCACCGTATTCGAGAAAGAGTCGCACAACGCCTGCAGATCCTTCCTCCAAACCCAGTGATGCGTAGTGTAATGGGGTTAATCCCTCGTTGTTCTGGGAATTGACTTCCAGATTGGGCTTGAGTAGTATCAGAACGACGTCGAGCTGGCCTCCGAGCGCTGCGCAATGCAGCGGCGTGTCGCCGTCGCCATCGCGCACATAGATATCGGCTTTGTGGTCCAGCAATAACTGCACAACATCAGCGTGTCCAAACTCTGATGCAATAAGAAGTGGAGTAGATCCGTGGTGATTCCCGGAATTGACCGCCGCATTGTGCTCAAGTAGTATCTGACAAATTTCGAGGTAACCATTTTTTGCTGCAAAATGTAGTGGAGTGTTTCCGCTGTTGTCGTGCACTTTCACATCTGCATTGTGCTCGAGTAGTATCTGACAATTTTCGAGGAAACCATTTTTTGCTGCAAAATTTAGTGGAGTGTTTCCGCTATTGTCGTGCACGTTCACATCTGCGTTTTGGTCCAGCAGTAATTGCGCAAAGTCGGGGTCTCCGTTCTCCATTGCAAGGAGAAGGGCGGTGGATCCATAATCGTTCTGGGAATTGACCTCCACGTCGTGCTCAAGAAGTATCCGAGCAACCTCGAGGTAACCATTTTTTGCTGCGAAATGAAGTGGAGTGTTACCGCTATTGTCGTGCACGTCCACATACGCCTTGTGGTCCAGCAATAACCGCGCAATGTCAGGGTTTCTCCTCTGCGTTGCAACGAGAAGTGGGGTGGATCCACCATCATTTTGAGAATTGACCTCCGCATTGCGTTCAAGTAGCATCCGACAAACCTCACGGTTTCCGGAGGAGGCAGGAAAATGCAGTGGGGTCCAGCCGTGCTTGTGCTGGCAAATCACGTCTGCACCGTGCTCCAGTAGCCACTTCTGGATCTTAACATGTCGCCAGTTCAAAGCAATAAGAAGGGGTGTCCAATTGTCTGCACTGCATGAATTTATGTCGGCGCCATGCGCCAACAACAGCCGAGACACCTCGAGGTGTCCCCCAAGCACCGAAGCATGAAATGGAGTACCGTATTGGCCACCGAAATGATGTACCTGCTGTGGATACTTGATTATAAGGTGTTCCGCCAGACCACGGAGTCCCCTCCATGCAGCAAAGTATAATGGAGCTGCTGGACGTGGCGCATCAGTCGGCGCATCGTTCTCGGAAACTCTCAAGAGGTCGCGTGGGTGTTTTAATCGTGCGAACGCTGAAAAATGTGGGTTTTCCAGGTCAAAGAAATAATTCAGTGCATCCTTTATGCGCACGTCCTCATTCCCGACATCGGCATGTTCAGCCCAATATCGGGCAGCATATTGATAAAGAGGAATCTTCTTGACACTGACTGCGTTGGAGCTGTCGTCCAAGCAGAGCAAGACGCCGAGACAAGTTTGAGCAAGAATCACATGGGAAGTTTCGATGGGGATATGGAACTGGGACTCTGCGCAACTTGTCAGGCGATCCGAGGTCAGGAACTCCTTTACAGAGAAATGCGAGAACTGGACGACCCGGGAATCATGGTCGATGATCACTGAAACCAAACTGGAACAGACTGACAGCACAGCTTCTTCTTGATCTTCCCAACGCCAATCCGCGTTAAGTTTTGGGATCCCCCCTGGAGTCAAGTCAAACGCGAGCACTTCTGCCAGCTCCTCAACCCGAAGTGGACGAAGTGCTACCGTGAGACATTGCAAAAGTCGATATGCGTGCTTCTGATTCGCATTGATGATCTCGTTCAGGATACGCTTGTATGTCTCGTCCAGCGATTTCGGCAATTCCTCGAGGGCTTGACGCAAGTTGGCCGGGAAACAGTGACGTAGAACCTCCAGTTGGCAGAAAACCCATCGGAACCTGTGTGAACGCGTGAGACAACGGTACGACCATGAAGAATCAAAGATGCCCTTACATTCCATCCGCCCTTTCTGTCAGTTTCTCAATGACCATAGCCTTATCACCGTCTCGCCATCTCTTCATCCTTTCGTCCGAGTGAACGACAGATGTAACATAATCAATGATGTCCTGCTTCTGTCCGCTTTCGTCGTGAAGGGATAGTTGTTGAGTTGCCAAGGGCTTGAGCGTAGTGCGAATGTCGAACTCGGGTCGACTCGTTACACACAGACGCAGGTTTGGATGGCAAATCCCGACAAGTTCTTTCACCAGCTTGAGGACCCTTTCACGCGACGATGGGATGCCCGAGTCAATGGGACACTCGTCGAGAGCATCCATGACAAGATAGATCGACATTTCTCTCATAGTTGTGAGCATATCCTTGAGACACCCGGCAAGCGAGTCGCCACGTGGTTGTTCTGATCCTCGATTGTGTGAGCAGTACAAAGAGTAAAGAGCGTCGCAGAATATATCTGATTGGTCGGATAGTTGGATAAGAAGGGATGATAATAAAGCACGGGAGTCCTGCTTCATTGTGTCCTTGAAATCGAAGTAAAAATAGGCCAAGAAAGCTGACCCGGCGTTGGACATGGATTTGATGTCGCGGATGATTGCGGAGCTTGTGGATTATGTAAGTTAGATAGGGACATGTTTTCACGGGATAACCAAGGGGATAACGCACCTGAGAATACTCTTCCCGGAGCCAGCTATCAATACCAGAGTGATGAGTGATAATTAAAACTAAGATAATGGGATATGTACGCTTTCCATGAATCCATAACAAAGAGCCAGATGTTTTCCAATCTGCGAGGGTGTTCCCTTCGGTGCACCACGCTGCTGTACCCTCATGATGGGCATCGGACGCAACGTTGTAATTGACGGATGGATCTGGGGGAGAGATCCATTTTCGAAGGTCCTTACGTAACTCATTCCCTGTAAGAGAGGTCGAGCCCGATCGACGATGATGAAGTGAGGAATCCACGAACGGTTTAGGTCGTCGACTTTATTGAACACCTGTTGGATCGCTGCTCCGGTCTCCATTACACCTAACGTAGTGAAAGATGACGACTCGGGGCCATTAAATAGAGCATAACTGACCTTGGAATACTGAACCTACTTTATCGTCGACGCCCTGCACTTTGCTGTCGACGATCTTCACTTTTCATCAATCCCGCGAGTCATCACGAGGGATTCTGCAGCTGCCATTCGAGCCTCCTCTTGTGTCAAGTTGTCTAATCGTTGCAGTGCGTCCTCGATATCCTTCCTTCCAAAAAGCTTCTTGAGATACTTCTCTGCGTGAAGGTCAAGTTTCGAACATATATCAACGGGGAATGGCTTACTGGTTCGCCCTTGCCTGATTTCCTTCGTCACGATCCCAAGAATCGAGATGACCTCAACCATGATCTTGACGATGATGTCTACCATGGCCGCTGTCGGTCGGATCGTGACATATGCCTCAAGGCGTTTAAAAAAGTATTCCAAACGGCCGAACAGATCGATAAGAGCATCTTTGCTAGCGCGAACATCCTTGATGGCCTAGGAGGCGTGTCAGTCACCGACACGCCGACACCAAGTGAAGGAAGATGCTCACTTGGAGGAGGACTCCAATGCCAGTGAATATAGCATTCGCAGGTGGGAATACCTGTGTTCAGACATGTCAGAGGGTAGGTCTTGATCAGCAAAACATATTGTAACTTACCACTCCACCGCCGTTGGCGAGGGTTGAAGAAAATGCGAACAAGACATTGACAGTGGGATCGAGCCACTTTGTCCACTTTTCGTCGGCACTTTGAGATTGATCAAAAGTCTGTACCTGGGATCGAAGAATGGCGAGAATAGCACTGGACGAGTCGCAGGACTTCAGCTGGGAAGCCAAGGGATGGGAAGCAATATCTCTCTTGGTCTGCTTTTTGTAGGCCTCCAAAGCGGCGGTGAATATAGTCTCAAAGTTTGTGGAGGATTTCGAGGTAGACGGAACTTGGGACATAGTCTTGCTGTTGAATTGTTGAAAGTGTTGCGCAGTTGGTGAGATAATCAGTGGAATCAGAGGCACCCGGGCCGAAGTCGACTTCCCACGGGACTACAATATACCATTACCATACCCTCGACGCCTTCAGGCTCATTTCCCAATTCCTGAATCTCATTCTCAATGCATCCCTTCACTGACCTATGTCGATCCCTCTGTCCCAACTCCAGGAATCGGTTCCCACCGTTCTTCCCAGTCCGCCTGCCCATGCCTGGCTAAAGGCTGGCTTTCGCCGTGATATCAGGTGCAGGACCGGACCACTTCCACTCACGTTCGTTCCTCGCATCATTCCCGCTTCTACTTCACGCGTTCGCCCTGCACCTACTCAACATGGCCAATCATCGTCATTGTGCCCGAATCCTCGCCGCTCGCCTATTGTGTAACCCTCACTCCTTTCCCGCATTGCCCAAACCCTCCGTACACATCGTACTCTCAGACATCGTCAAAGGTCTCGCTCACAAGAATACCTTCAATCACCGTCGACAAAACCTCGCTGTTTTCCTGAGGCACGCCCTCTATGCGTGCCGTCACGTATGATCGTCGACTACGCAATTCACAGTCGGGTCTCTGCCAGTTCCGTACACGCGCCGGAAGCCCATTCCACTCCGGTGAACCTCCCCCACCACCAGTCATATCTCCTGGCTCCCAAGATACGCGAGCACTCCCTCATCCGACGCATACATCGACTCGGCGGCGTCACTGAACACTGGTTCGCTCCTCAACAATGTGTCGGCCCAGTCCAATTTCGGGAAATATCCGGGTACGACAGCCATTCCTAGTTCTTCTGTGGCGTGCTGATGGCGCCCCTGCCGCACGTTTGGACATCATGGATGGGATGGATTAGGAAATGGAACAGCGGCCTTACTCGTGCAATATCGAACCTCACGGGTATCTCACAAAACGGACGACACGACTCGCCCGCTATCCGCTGCACTTGAGGCCGTGTTGAATTAAACACCAGAAGAGTGCTCCGACAGACAGGAAATATTGAGGGTCTATCGGCGGGTACGTAGCGTCCTACCTTACATCTCCCCAACACGCTGACCAACTTATCATAGCCGATTCCGCTCGGGCTGCTGCTCATCATCGCAACAGACGCGTCATCGTCTCCCGCACTGAACGCAACATGTCCAACTCGAACGGTGACCACCACGCACAGCTGTACCCTCCGGTTCTCCCTGTTAAGTTCGAGGTAGGAGCAACAGCGTCTTCGCAATCACGTTTACTGGGTCGCAAATTCTACCAAATGAGCGGCGAGGCGCACAAATCACTCCAAGTGGGTCGACAATATCTCGCAACAGCAGGATCTCATACGCAAGCGGTGCCTGTTTTCGAGATGAACATACTCTAAGGCTTTTTTCAGTCCGTGAACCGTGCGTACTGCGCTGCCCCGTTCAGTGAGTGAAACTAACATATTTTATGGGAACGTTCGTTGTGCTGACGTGACACGAGCAGGTGGTGGGCAGAAAGTCGCATATGGCACATTCGACGGTCTATTTCCAGGATTTGCGGGAACCGGTCAAAGTGTTTGGTTGAAGGATGTTGCGCACGTAGACATCCTGGACGATTATGGGCTGTTGATTGTGTCATCAGGTGCTTCGTGTGTTTCCTTACCCACAACCGGGGCGTCTAACTGCGACGTCCTTTAGAGGGCCAGGTGATTACGTTCCCAATGGACGCACTCGAGGCAATGGATCCCTTTGCCGAGCGAAGCGCGCCAAGCACATCGCTGCACTCGCATCAGTAAGTCTGGCGTACAATCGTCTGCATCGTCAAGACGAGTTCGCTCTCAAGCATGATTAAGATCTTCGAGCCGATCGACCAGAATGTGCGCGGGCGGAACAAGCCGACATTCCGCAAACTGCCGCAGGGCGGGAACGACACGCTGCAGATCTACAAGGAGTTCTACATCCCTATGCAGTCGAGCTCGACCCACTTCCTGCGCACGAGGCTCTGCGTGGCGTGCGTGAATGGCTTCGAGACTATCGACCGTGATACGCTGGATAGCGGGCTTACTTGACCCCTCCGACGAATCACTCGACTTTGTACGACGGAGAAGCGATAATACGCGCCCGAAGCCTGTCCCTATCTACCGCATCGAGAAGGGGCTTTTGCTCTGCTTCGATGATGCGTGTGTATTCCGAATGGCGGAACGCAGACTTTGCGCGCCTGCAGAGTTCCGTGTTTTATATTAACTGCGGAGGGCGGAGGTCTCGAAAGAACTTTTTGGTGCATTGGGAGGGAGTGCCGACGAGTTTTGGTGAGTCGACAGAGTTTCTACGATCACGTGCGTTCGCCTCATACGCCGCGACCCCCACATAGCATTACAATACCTGTACGTGCTCGCATTCGAGCCCACCTTCGTCGAGATCCGCAACATCGAGACGGGCTCGATGTCTCAAGCCATCCAAGGCAGCAACTTATGCTACCTATTCACGGACACGCCTCCCTACCCTCACATGTCGCTCATCATATAACGGCAGCCCCAGCCAGAGCCCATATGCGGCTTACGGTGGTGGACAGCTATACCCGGACAGCTCCCCACCCCACCTGTGTACCCCGGCCAGCCAACGCTGCAGCCGCCGTATGGACGGGGTGTGGGCGGACGCGAGGAGATCATATTGGTGTCGGATGATTGTGTGTTGACGCTACGCATGGCGCTGCAGGGTCAGTGAGTTGAGTGCTGGGCGCTTCGCTCCTATAACCCTTCTTTTTTATTATTATCGTGGCCTCTGTTGTATGATTACGCTGTGAGCACACCTGCAATATGCTTTGCATGATTCCTTTTGATGGCTGCCTTACTTCGAGTATTTCACTTTTTTCTGCTATTCCTACATACAATCCCCACACGCTGCACCTCCTCCATATATCCTAAGTTAGTTGCGTCTGTAACACAGAGTTTTGGGCTCGTATTCCTACATCATGATGCGGGCACATTTCGTTTGAGAGTGCCGATAACTGCTCAGTCGTGAGTGGTAGCCATAAAAGGAATCCGTTGGTCGTTATCGGAATGAATTTGAATTTCGGGTGAACTCGGATGGCGAGAAGCGCCCTACTGTCGTATTACAGTACCTGTCTGTTTGAGATACGGGTCTGAGTCTTTATTGACTCAAGTTTCTCACTATTCTCCATCGTCTCTGTAATAATCCACGCCTTTTGGCTGCGCTTCTGCCTTTGACTGCTTTCCAAGTTTCATATCCCTCTCCGAGTCTCCGCGTCTCTTATAGCCATGTTTTCTCTCTAATCACAACCGACAACCGCAGATCGCATTACAGAAAAGTGCGAGTACTGTACCGCACGCAATATGGTGGATGGTGTTGGAGTGAGGTGCGCGCTCAGGCGCACACACACCCCGACGTCACGGAGTCAACCACACCGCAAGTGCAGGTGCCAGAGCACTCACGTGTTCGTGCAGAGTGCATGTGCACCGAGAGTCGCACACCGTTGTGGCGCACGGGGAATAGAGATGAGTTGTAAGCAGGAACTCGCAACACGATCACATGGATACTTTGTAGTTGTGGAACAACACATTTCCCGTAGATAGTAACATAGTAACAGTTGTTGTAATCAGGACATTCCTCTGTCTCGTGAGCGATGGCGTTATCTTATGTTTGATATAGACTTTATTCACATGATATCTACACTACCATTCTATGTATTTAAGTTGTACGCACTGGCACACCAGTTTCTTACCTCGGATCTGGTGTGCTAGATCCGTTCCATTCCGCCGCCCATATCTTCAGATGGGGACAGTTGCACAGGGGTTGGGAAAGACTGCACATATTCTATACGTACATAAGATCGATTTCGACATAATACCAGTACTAATGGGTTCTGGTGAATCACTGTAGTAACAGTCAACGTGTAGTAAACAAACAGAGCAATCGTCACTTACTAAGGTCGCCAGTCAAACACAGACACTACATCCTGTCTCGTTCGTTCACTCCGTGGCGTGCTGGGAGAGTAACCGTACAATTTCCTGTTCTTCAGGGCCGCGGGCTACCTCGGATGCAGTCTTTCCGTTGAGGTCGCGCACCTGTACATCCGCACCGTAGTTCAGCAGGAGCTGCACAACACCTGCAGATCCTTTCGCTCCACTCGCTGACGCTTGGTGCAATGGCGTCGATCCCTCGTTGTCCTGGGAATTGATATCGACATTGAGATCGAGTAGTATCCGAGCGACGTCGACCTGGCCTTGGATCGCTGCGCAATGCAGTGAAGTGTAACCGTTGCCATCGCGCATAAACGCATCAGCATGGTGGCCCAGCAACAACTGCACAACAGCAGGGCGTCCATTATACGAGGCAAAATGAAGTGGGATACATCCGTGATGAGTCCGGGAATCAACCTCGGCATTGCGCTCGAGTAACGTCCGACAAATCTCGAGGTGACCAATTTCCGCCGCGAAATGTAGTGGAGTGATTCGGCTCTTGTCGGCCAGATGCACATCCGCATTGTGGTCTAGCAATAACTGTGCAATGTCAGGTTTTCCGATCTCCAGTGCTTTGAGAAATGGGGTCGATCCATCATCGTTCTGGGAATTGACCTCCACATTGCGTTCAAGTAGCATACGACAAATCTCGAGGTGACCATTTTCTGCCGCGAGATGCAGGGGAGTGTTTCCACTCGTGTCGCAAACATGCACATCGGCATTGTGGTCTAGCAATAACTGCGCAACGTTAGGGTTTCCGCGCTTCATTGAAAAGTGAAGTGGTGTAGATCCATCCTCGTCCCGAGGATTGACCTCCGCGTTGCGTTCAAGCAGGATGCGACAAAACTCGGGGCGACAATAATTCACTGCGAAATGCAGTGGGGTCTGGTCGTACCTGTCGCGCACATCCACATCCGCATTGTGGTCCAGCAATAACTGGGCAATGTCTGGTTTTTCGCTTTCCAATGCTTTGAGCAGTGGGGTGAATCCATCATCGTTCTTGGAATTGATGTCCGCATTGTGTTCAAGTATTATCCGACAAACGTCGAGATAACCAATTGCCGCCGCGAAATGCAGTGGAGTGTTTCCGCTCCTGTCGTGCACACGCACATCCGCATTGTGGTCTAGCAATAACTGCGCAATGCCACGGTTCCCATATGTCAATGCGCGGTGAAGGGGGGTAGTTCCACCCTCTTTCCTGGAATTTACCTCCGCATTGCGCTCAAGTAGCATCCAACAAATTTCGAGGTCTCCGGAGAAGGCAGGAAAATGGAGTGGAGTCCAGCCACTCCCGTCCTGGTAGTTCACGTCTGCGCCATGATCAAGTAGCCACTTCTGGATCTCAAGATGTCCGAGATTTAAAGCAATAAGAAGTGGAGTCCGATTGTCTGCACTGCGTGAATTTATGTCGGCGCCATGTGCGAATAACAACTGAGACACCTCGAGGTGTCCCCCAAACACCGAAGCATGGAATGGAGTACCGTATCGGCCACCGAAATGAGGTACTTGCTGCGGATCCTTGATTATCAGGCGTTCGACTAGACCACGGAATCCCCTCCATGCAGCGAAGTATAATGGAGCCGCTGGATGTGGCACATTTGTTGGCTCGTTAATCAAGGAAACTCTCAAGAGGTCCCGTGGGTGTTCTAATCGTGCAAACGCTGAAAAATGTGGGTTTTCCATGTCAAAGAAACAATCCAGTGCGTCCTTTATCTGCAATTCCACATTTCCGACCCTGGCGTGCCCAACCCAATATTCGGCAGCATATCGAAAAAGAGGAATATTCTTGACATTGTCTTTGTCGCTGCGCTCGTCTAGGCAGAGTAAGACACCGAGACAGGCCTGGGAAAGAATCGCGTGGGAAGGTTCGATGAGAATGTGAAATTGGGACACCTCCGCGCAGCTTGCAAGACGATCCGAGGTCAGGAACTCCTTTACGGAGAAATGCGAGAACTGGACAACTCGGGAGCCATCGTCGATGATCACGGAAACCAAACTGGAACAGGCTGATAGTACCGCTGCTTCTTGGTCTTCCCAACGCCAATCCGCGTTCAGTTTTGGAATCCTCCCTGGGGTCAAGTCAAACGCGAGCACTTCCGCGAGCTCCTCGACCCGAAGTGGACGAAGTGCCACCGCGAGACATTGCAAAAGTCGATACGCGTACTTCTGGTTCGCATTGTTGATCTCGTTCAGGATACGCTTGTATGTCTCGTCCAGCGATTTGGGCAATTCCTCGAGGGCTTGACGCAGGTTGGCCGGGAAACAGTGCCGTAGAACCTCCAATTGGCAGAACACCCATCGAAACCTGTATGTATGCGTGAGACAAAGGTACCATCATGGAGACTCTAAGATGCCCTACATTCCATCCGCCTTTTCTGTCAGTTTCTCAATGACCATAGCCTTATCACCGTCTCGCCATCTCTTCATCCTTCCGTCCGAGTGGACGACAGAAGTGACGTAATTAATAATGTCCTGCTTCTGTCCGCTTTCGTCGTGGAGGGATACTTGATGAGTTGCCAAATCCTTAAGCGTGTTGCGAAGATCGAACTCGGGTCGACTCGTTACACATAGACGCAAATTTGGACGGCGAATCCCGACAAGTTCTTTCAGCAGCTCGAGGACCTTTTCACGCGAAGATGGAATGCCCAAGTCATTGGGACACTCGTCGAGAGCATCCATAACGAGATAGATCGGGACTTGTCCCATGATCGTGAGCATACCCTTGAGACACCCAGCAAGCGAGTCGCCAGTTGGTTGTTCCGATCCTCGTTTGTGTGATGAGTACAAAGAGTGAAGGGCGTCACAGAGTTTATCTGATTGATCGGAGAGTTGGACAAGAAGGGATGATAACAAAGCGCGGGAGTCCTGCTTTGCTCTGTCCTTGAAATCGAAGTAAAAATAGGCCAAGAAAGCCGACCCAGAGTTGGACATGGATTTGATGTCCCGAATAATTGCGGAGCTTGTCGATCATATAAGTTCGATAGGCAAACGTCTCAATGGGGGCCGACACACCTGAGAATACTCTTCCCGGAGCCAGCTTTTAAACCAGGAGTAATTAGTAGCAACTAAACCCCAGGTGATGAGATATGTACGTTTGCCATGGATCCATATCAAGGAGCCAAACGTTTTCCAATCCGCGAACGTGTTCCCTTCGGTGCACCACGCTGCGGTACCCTCATGATGGGCATCGCACGCAACGTTGTAATTGACGGAGGGATCTGGGGGAGTGATCCACCTTCGAAGGTCCTTGCGTAGCTCATTCCCTGTAAGAGACACTCGAGCTTCCATGAACGGTTGTGGTGAGGTTAGCTGATCACGAACAGTTTAGGTCGCGGACTTGATTGACCGCTTTTTGAATCACCGCTCCGGTTTCCTTTGCACCTAGGGGATGAGGGAAGATTAGGGGGTCGGCCAATGCGGTATAACTCACCTTCGATGATCGATCCGATTTTGTGGTCTACGCCTAACACCTTGTCGTCGATACCCTCTACTTTCACATCAACGTTCCGTACCCTCTCATCCACATCCTTCACGTTGTCATCAATTCCGCGAGTGATCACCAGGAGTTCTGCAGCTGCCATGCGAGCTTCCTCTTGCGTCAACTTATCCATTCGTTGCAGTGCGTCTTCGACATCCTTCTTTCCAAAAAAGCTTCTTGAGATACTTCTCTGCGCAAAGGTCGGTCTCCGAAGATATATCAACGGGGAAAGGCCTACTGGTTCGTCCCAGCTGGACTTCTTTGGTCACGATCCCAAGGATCGAGATGACCTCGACCATGATCTTGACGATGATGTCTATCATGGCCGCCGTCGGTCGGACCTTGATATATGCCTCAAGCCGCTTGAAAAAGCATTCCATACGGTCGAACAGGTCGATAAGTGCATCTTTGCTAGCGCGGACATCCTTAATAGCCTAAGAGGCGTCATGATATCGGTCACTGAGTCACCAACTAGTGTGACTACGGGTCAAGGAAGAGGCTCACTTGGAGGAGGACTCCAATGCCAGTAAATATGGCATTCGCGGGTGGGAATACCTGAGGTCAAACATGTCAGATGGTAAATCTCGATTAGCAATACATCTCGTAACTTACCACCCCAACGCCGTTGGCGAGAGTTACAGAGAATGCGAACAAGACATTGACAGTGGGATCGAGCCACTTTGTCCACTTTTCGTCGGCACTTTGAGATTGATCAAAGGTCTGCACTTGGGATCGGAGAATGGCGAGAATAGCACTGGACGAGTCGCAGGACTTCAGCTCGGTTGCTAGGGGATGGGAAGTAATATCCTTCTTGGTCTGCTTTTTGTATGCCTTCAATGCAGCCGAAAAGACAGTCTCGAAGTCCGTGGAGGACGTGGAAGTAGACTGAACTTGGGACATAGTGCTCGTTGTTGAATTGTCGAGAGAGTCGAATTGAGATTGAGGGGAGGAAGAGTGCCAGCGCTCGAAGATGCCTTGCGTCTTGCGTTTACGATAGCCGCCCAAGTACGCGGCTTACACCGATCTGCTCACTCCTTGCTACTACATAGTATCCTCAGACCCTGGTAATATCAACACTTCCTACAACACCCAACACTCCTCCACCTCCACGGCTCACTCCCCTCAGCCCCAATATTCCCAGCAACAACCAAGTTCTCGTCGATGTTCCTACGCTCTATCCCATCAGTCATGATCGTATCCTACAGTAACTACTCCTACCCCCAACAATATCCCTAATCTTCCCTTTCTCCCGTTCTCAACAATCAATTCTCCCAACCCGTGTATCCTCCGCAGCCCGAAGACTCAGCCGAGCCTAATTACGAGGGGTTTTCCCGTCAGAGCGTCGGACCTGTTCATGCCTATCAGGTACAAGCCTACCCTAACAGTGCGACCGCGCAGCAGCAGCCTTCTCAGCCACAACAACAACCACAACCCGTATGCGAGTATGAGCGTGATTTCCGTCACCAAAAGGTGCTGCGAGCCGAAACCATTGGAACACATTCCACATCGGCGTCAAAATCGACGATGACAATGGCAGGCTAGGTCTTGATTTTCACGATGAGAGTAACCCAAGTGACAATGACGACTCGGAACTACCTGTGCAAAGTTCTAATTCGCGTTTGTATCATTCCAAGCTCTCTTTGCGTCCACAGCTAATCGCCTCGTTCCATTCAGCCGGCAAGCAACACCATCACTATCGAGGTCCTCGGCCAACACATGCCCACTACCGTCTGTTCACGCAGCGACACATCATTCTCTCCCCGATTCGCATTCCATTCGCTTCACCAACTCGGGCTATCCCGGCGCCTCTCCCCCTTCTAAACCCCATCCACTCCAGCTCGACACTAGCCTCATGAACCCAGCCTCCTCCCATGCGACTTCCACTTCCTCGACCAATGTCGATCCATTTCTCTCAGGTTCTGGGAACGGTCCCTGCTGTTCCTCCGAGTCTGCCCGCACCATGCCTGTCTTCCGCCGGGATCGTTCGCTGCAGGTACAGGACTGAACCTGGCCTTTACCTGCCACTGCTTCCATACACACGTTCGTTCTTCGCTCCAAGACTAGACTATCCCTTCTCCCGCTTCCACTTCGCGTGTTCGCCATGCACCGTCTCTGGTCAACCATCTTCTCCGTCCCCGTACCATCGCTGTTCGCCTCTTGGATATCCCGCTCTTCTTTCTCATACCGCCGCAGAAGCGTTATGTGCAGGCATCGTACTCTCCGACATTGTGAAGGGCAGGCTCACTTACAAGAACGCCTTTGATGGTCGTGAGGCCGTAGACAAGACTGCATATTTTATCAAGACTACCGATTGCAACCTTGCTCTTCTCCAGGGCACGCGCTTGACGCACAAAAGTACTTCCATCTTCACGCATGATCACCGACTACTTGGCTCCCAGGCGGATGTCTACAATTCCGTTCGCGCTGGCAGCCCATTCTACTCGGGTGAACTTTCCCTACCACCAGTCAAGTCTGCTGGTTCCCAGGGTACGAGCACCCACAGTGCTGACGCACGCACCGACTCTGCAGCTTCGCGTGACACGGATTACCCACTAACGAGGCGTCGGCCGAGTCGGACCCAGGGAAACATCCGGATACGAGTGTCGATGCTGATACTGATACGGCTGAGGGCGTGTTACTCCCTACAGGGGTATTTACTCTCTTGACGGACTGCTATTCGCCGACATGGTCCTGGCGAGACCGTTTATGCTATTCGATCACGTGCCCGCGGAGGCTTGAGCAGCAGAGTTGTCTGAACATGAAACCGCAACCTGGGCTTGGCATCAAGCGGCAGCTCAGCCGTGAGAGCTTGGGCGACTTGGAAGAGCTGGGCTTGCTTTGGATACATGCGGTGTCGAAAGAGATCGTAGACAGCGTGTCGGATCAAGAGAAGCGGCGGCAGGAGGCGATAAAAGAGGTCATCTATACCGAGCGGGATTTCGTTCGCGACATGGAATACTTGCGCGATGTATGCCTGCGTTCTGATTTCAGATAGTGCACGTGCTAATATGGGCATAGGTTTGGGTAGCCCCACTTAGCGCGTCAGACATCATCCCCGAAGACCGACGCGCAGACTTTATCGAGCAAGTGATCTGGAACATCAACGACGTGATCGCTGTCAACACCCGGTTGCGCGACGCGCTGAACAAGCGTCAAAAGTCGTATGCTGTCATCGAATGCATAACTTAAGTTAAGGGCGTGTGATAGACCCTCACCTGCGCGATCGGGCCGCACGGGAAACCACGTGGGGACCCGCAGCACTGTACAGTAAGTTACGCGAAGCTGAAAAAAAGACCACTTTTCGCCTAAAATATACAGAAAAAGAAAAACTTCCAGGATCGCCGAAATGATAATGGAAAGAATAGTTTCGTGAGACTACGCCACCCGTCATCGCAAGACACAACTCCTTCATGCACCCAAATAGATCCAGTCACAGTGCTCATACTGCCGGTATATAGTATGTCAAGTATGTCGTTTCCAGACTTCAAAATTCATAATTTTGAATACTGAAAACGATGCGCCGTGTCTTCCGGTAGTTCCGGGATACATAGAAACGAGCCTCTGGGAGGCAATGCGAACTTGAAGTAAAGTAGGCAGTGCCGCGACGGACTGTAGTCACTATGTCAGCGATGCAGTCGCGGCTTCAAGTTCCGGTATAGGAGCTCAAGAACCTGGTGTTTGGCTTCGACAAGTTGGAATAGGTTGCCACTTCAAGTTGGGATCTCAAACGAGTCCACCGGCGAACTTAGTCTTCTCATGCACTTCCTTTTCCTAGTCGATGCTCCCGCTCAGCCGTGCCCAATTTCGGGGACCCAGCCCGCCTGCACTCGCCATGTTCCCCTCACACGACCAGCGCAGGTGTTCTGCATCATGACCCCTTCCCTTGTCGCTTTCAGTTTCACAGAAGGCTTCCATCACCCTACGCGCTGCTTCTAAGAAACGGTCCCAAACATAAGCCCATCTAAGTATGTGATGCTCTACCATCACACAGCAACACCTCATCAAAGATTCGTCACCACCAGTTTGCAGAGCAATCGCGATGCTGGGTGCGGTGAAGCTGAAGGGGAAATGCACCCCTAAAGACCGGAAGGCGGACGTCGCGGCCCTCTACACAGGGTGGTCTGCTTCGGATGCAGAGAGGGTCATCATCCAAACAGCGGCCACGATCTCTAAAAAAGATCGGTTTGACGACCTTATGGTCGCCGGCGCGGCTGCGGTTATGACCACCTTTGGTGGAGGCGGGGAGCTCCAGAACCGGGTCCAGCAATGGTGCCTGGGGACGGAAGTAACCCAGTTTGACGTAGACCTCTTCGCGCTTGCTAAAGCGGCCGAATGGGTTGAACAGTACTATAGGACTCGTGCACCCCCCTCCCATATTTACATTCTGGCGGGGAATTTGTCGGCCCTACAGACCATTACGGACATTCATACCCTTATCCATCAGAATACAGTACTTTTGTTCCACAAAGCACTGACCTCCTTCTTTTCTCAGCATTGGGATGTCAAACTGTGGCTCACTTGGTCCCCACCGGTCAGGACTCGGTCTCAGGTCACCTTAGCCCACACGGCTGCCCTTGGCACGTGCACTATAACTCCCCGCGCCCTGCTTTCCTCCATCCATTCACCATCACATCAGAAAGCAGCAGCACGGAAGCGTGCCTTCCATATGTGGAAGACCGAATGGCTCGAAAAACGTAGAGCCGATCAACACACCTCGTTCGCTCGGGAATACGCTCTTACGCGACCCCCGGACGGGAAAAACCATCCGCTCTGGCTAGGCGTCGACAAGGCCACCGTCGACGTCACCAGACACACCACGTCCACTGCCCTTCGCCTCGCAGTGGGCCACGCCTTCACGTCGGACTACACAAAGAGGTTCCGACCTGACATACCACCCGACGAGTTATACTGCGAGTGCGGGTTTACAGACCGCTCGTGGTTTCACCTCGTCTATGACTGCCCCCGGTTTGAGGAAGCGAGAACCACCGCTGCAGGGCATGCGCACTGGGACAGCTTCTCTCCGCAAGACCTCATGGGCACAGACGCCGCATTGTGCGGGATGTTCTACGATTTCCTCCACATCTCCCGCGCTGTAACAAATGGCGCTTGCAGCCAGACGAAACCTTCTGCACGTGACCTGTGCAGGAACGACTTTGACGTGCGACGAGAGCCGACGCTGGCGAAGTGCGTCTCAACCAGCAACAGTGAACAAAGGACTATCCCTAAACAGGGAATAGCCATAGATAGACGAGACAATGCCACAGAGGGCAAGAGGAAAGCCACAACAAATGAGTGTGATTACTCTAGCTATCAACAGGGAACCACTCCTAGAAGAGGGAATCTGAGGATGCTAAAGTGAGGAACTCTATCATCCCCACTACTACTTATATACTGCTCAAGGACTGGGTTTAAACCTGAGTCCTCGGCGATGACTACGACTACATGTGTCCGCATGTGTCCATGAGTAAGGCCTTTAGTAAGTAAGTGATAAATCACTACCGCCATTACTAAGTCCTGAGTAAGTCCGTCAGTCAGCCATCAGTAATGCCTCAGTAAGCATATGGCCTTGGCGCTTATACCAGCGCTACCTGACTGATCCATCCAGAACACCTTCCAAAAGGGGATCAACCCTCGGCCCGCTGGAATCCGTCCCAACATCAAGCCTTTGGGCTTACACCACACGATCTTTCAGTGTCCCTTCCATGCCGTCATCGGCCTGCGCGCATCCTGGTCCTGATGCGGCAAGTGTCACGTGACCGCCATGGGCGATACGTAACACTACCCTCTCTTCTAGAACAGCGCCCACGCTGTTACACGCTGGGCGGTCATGAGGGGTAACGAAGTATTGTTGTCACGCCTCTTCAGGCGGCGTTCTGACGAAGGTGGTAAGCTCAACAGAGCGTTCACCTAGGTCCCAGCCTCTTCAAGGCTGCTGGTGAATTCTCTCGCTCCCAGACAAGCGGCATCGCTCCTCGACGAGCGGAATGTCTCATAGCCACGGTTTGAGTGATGGTGGACTGTTGGAAAGTAGGTGTGATGAACTCAGCTAAGCACGTCCCCTTTAGGCGGGAAACCTTCCCATGCACATCCCTTTTGTTACGATCGTGGTCTGACTTAGACCCTACACGCGATGGCAAGTAACGTGACTTAGCTGTCACGATCTGACATCGTCTCGCCTTCGGACAACGTCAAAACACGCCGTTGCATGCATGAACATTGGAAAGATTGCCAAGATTACCCAGAGGCACACAAGTGGGTAGGCAAAGATCCAGAGTACGACGAAGAAGAGCAGGTACGCGCTCTAGTGTGGAGTCAAGGAACAGACGAAGAAGACTATATTGGAGAAGGAGAAGCGTTGAGGATTGCCCAACTTGTGAGTGGAATGCTAGTTCACGCAGAACCCTCCAGTGCTGGCACCTCTACTGCAGGACGGATGAAGACCACGTGATTATGTCACGTGATAGTCCCGGGTCATGGCATGTATCTGACCTAAGCGATAAGTCATGGGACTCGTTGGATGGAAAGTTATGGAAGACCATGGTAGGCACGAGATCGGATGCGGGATTCCCGATAGCCGAAGGTCTGGACAATTCCCAGTATGGGTTGATTCTGATGGAAGGTATTCTGATGCGCTGGTATTGCGCCAAGACATTTGTTATCTTGTTATCTTGTGTTCTGATGTCATTTGTGAGTCATATGGTTGTCTTTATCTCTGACTCATGTGAGGCCGTATGCCTCATGTACTGTATGTTTCATGATAAGCCCCTGTGGCTTGATGGACAATTCTCATTGGCAGATTAGGTCGTGAGTCGTGTTTACTATAGTTCGAGCTCAGTTAGAATACTGTCTTGGAGTACTATAAGTAGTTGGCAGGTTTCGCCAGTAGTCGTTAGCTTAGTTGTCTTGAACTTCCACCTGTATTCCTCTCAGGCATAGTCAAGCATTCTTATAGCAGAGTCATTGGTCATTGTGACTATTCTTCTCTCATTATTCACTTGTGTCAAGACTTATCTTCAAGTGACGCCGTATAAGGGGACCTTCTGTGGTTATTCGCCCTTTTCGAGTATTTCCTAATTTGCAAGCCGTGCGCTTGACTGGGAAGTGATAGCAGGAAAACCTTCGGGTTCAAGTCGAACCAGCGATTGTTGGAATCGTGACATTAGCAGTGTGCGTCAACACGCAAAGGTGTGACTGTTCCAAGGACACCTGAAAGTGCCTTCCTAAGGGAGCGAACGGACTTCTGAGAGGGAAGAAGCCGAATAGATTCGAAGAGAGTACAAGAGAGTCAAGCTGTCGACTACACCAGTCGACAGCTGCCTTATAACCGATTCCTGACTGTACGCCTTCATCAGCGATACAGCCACTACTACTGCTGAGTGATCGTCCACTAATACCAACGCCTCAACTATACTGCTGAGAGATCGTCCACTACTACTATCAGTAATCGTACAGTGATCATCAGTCATCGCACCGTAACAGTATCAGTAATCAACAGAATATGAATGAGTAACACGACAGCCATTAGTCAACGAGAAGAAGTAAGCGTCCCCGAGGTCACGTCCATCGCTTATAGGTTAGGTCAGCTACGTGGTATGACCTGGGATGTACATCACCCCCTTTACAAGGGTGAGCGCCCACGCTCCACAACCCAATTGGTCACCGTAGTGAGTCCCACATCCGTTACGTGCTCGTCGCGTACCCGCCTGAGAGCGTGCGCGTGCCCAAGTCGTCGTGACGAGTGCATGGCCCGGTCGATGTGGATGAACACATCGTCCTCCAACTTCTTGATTGCCCGCTCGAGCTCGGCGATGACCTCCATGGAATGCGCGGTAGCGCCTTACCTCGGCTTGGAGGGATATGTCTCCCAGCCGGCGAGGGCCTCGTCTACCTGTCGCTTTCCACGGAAGTCAGCGCGGAAATATCCAAGCTCCTCGCGTGGTACTCAGCTGCAGGGCCCATGTCTCGGCATGGTTCGGCGTGGATATCGGCTTGGTAGATGGGGGAGTATGCCCCCATTGTCCCGAACACCTCGGGGTTGTCCAGCATGCGGACACGTACGTACTTGGCAGGTATTCGTCGTCCCTCATGTTCGATGACCATGGGTACCCATTCATCCTGTTGTTGAGGACGAATCCGCCTGGGGTAGGCGATATGGCACGGAGAGGGCGCCTCGCCGCATACGCTCGCGGCGTAGCGAAGGGCGATGGGTCGCTCCCTTCTCTTGTATAGGGGGGGAGACCGCGCGCCTCGTATCCCTGCTCCGCCGTTGCTCCGTAGACCAACAGCAACTGCAGGTGGTTGGCGCGTCCATCCTCGGTTTCTTCGGCAATGGTGCGGACTTGGGGAGGTACAGGCAAGGGAGCACAGTGGCAATAGTTGGGGGGGTTGTCGCATTGGACGCAGACAACCCTGGCGGCATGGTAAGACTCGTCGCTGTCGTCGTCTTCATCTTCGCTATCGGTGGCGTCGACAGCGGTGGTGGCGAGCGAGGCGTTGGAGGTGTTGATACTACCGACGACGGTGGTAGCGAGAGAGGCGGTGGACTGTCCGAAACTTGCCTCGTTAATAGATGTATCCTCATCCTCCTCTCCGCTGCCGTCCTCTTCACCACCTGATCCATCCTCCATGAGGTCATTACCTCCTTCAATAGGTCGTGCTCCCGCCTCATCGTCCTCCATTCTTCCGCTTGCGGGAGTGGGGAATCACCTGCGAGCCTCGCCAGGTCTCGGGCGGCTTGGTCTCGTTCAGCGGTGGCTCTGACATGTTCGAATGCTGAACAGAACTGGTCGTCGACGTTGTTGTTGTGGTCGTAGGTTTCAAGTGTGTTGACGTAGGGGATGGTGATTTCGTCATGTTGATAATGGAGAGAGGGACATGTGCCATTAGATTGAATGGTGCGGAGGGTGATGGTGTTTCTTCCATCGTTGCAGCTGCTTTTAAGTGAGTCTCAGCTTTCGGGTTTAATCGTGAGAACTTCCTTATCTCTTCCTCCGCATGGACGTCGTTCCATGGGACCCACTGATTTTCCGACTCCGCGTATCCCTTCCATTTGATGAGATAGTGAAGTTTGCCCTCGTCCTGACCTTCGAGAGGCTATCACCTTTTCGACCTTGTATTCTTCCACGCCTTCAACCAATTCTGGTGGCGGGCATAGGTAGTTTACGCCGTGCATACGTGTCTTTTGTAAGGTGTGAGCAAATCTGTGTGAAACACGTCATGTATCTTCCATTGCGGTGGTAACTTGAGCCCGATAATTCACAGGGGACATCACCTGCACTACCTCAAATGGCCCCTTGTCTCCTGGGCGCAAGTTTGGCGGCGGGTTGATGAGTTTCGTAGATTGCGCCATCTAGCCAGACTTGGTCCCCTGGTACGTATTTGGGCGTGTCTTTGTGTTTGACCCATGACTTCTGGCCTTTATCATGTTTTCCTGGGCGCTCCGACGGGCTTCTGTTAATTGTTCTAGTCTGCTAGACACACTAGCAGACTGATTGTCCCTGGCGCCCATTTATCTCTGGGGTGATATCCCATGAGCGTGAAAAACGGGGTTTGTTTTGTGG